>CAUYPK010051308.1:0-11580 GCA_963574355.1 Loris lydekkerianus | reverse complement strand
TGAAGCTAAATTATAGCTTTCACATGAAGGCTATAACCCAACTATGGCACAAGACTATGGGAAAAGGGCCAAGGAAGGGGAAGGGAGGGGGGAGGTTTTGGTGGAGGGAGGGTAATGAGTGGGGCCACATCTATGGTGCATCTTAGAATGGGTATAGGCGATTGCACTAATGTACACAGGTATAATTTAACAATAATAATAATAAAAAAAAAAAAAACCTAAAAAAAATGTGCCAAAATGTTTGGTCATTTTGTCTTTAAATTCGTTAAATTCTTGGGACATATTTTAAATTTCTGTTTTAAATTCTAACTTCATCATTTCCTTCATTTTGTTTATCCTATTTGCTGTCCAAATTCTGAACTCAATTTCTGTCATCTCAACCATTTGTTTGGGAATAGGATCTCGTACTGTATTTGCTTTATCTCCTTTATCATTTCTTGGGAAAGTTGATCTATTCTGATTGTTCATGTTGCCAGAGTTTTTCTGCTGATTCTGCCTCATGATTGTTTTTCACTGTTGGCTAGGTAGTCTGGTAAGGTGAGATTGGGTTGGGGTTTCCTGGTGTTGTGGTTGACCAGCCCTTTGTTAAGGATCTGAGACTGATGACTGCAGCTTTTTCCCCTTTAGCTTTGCAAAGGACCAGTACACTATTACAGTTTGAGGCTGGGGAAAACTGCTTGGTGTGGTGGGGTTAGGTGGCTCAGTCTTGTATTCAACTGATTCTTGTCCTATCCTGGTGGATCAGTGACTCTGGAGAAGTTTTAGCTGTAAAGAAATACAAGCAATTAAGAAACCCCACCTCCCCAGATAACAACTGGAATGTGAAAAATCAACCCTTCCTGTTACTACACAACCAGGGTATTCCCCATAGGGTCCTTGGGTATTTGTCCCAAGTTAGGGGTTCTGAACCAATTGACTCTGTCAGTACACACTCTCAGGTGGGAGAGTTTGAAAGGTCTCCAGCAGCTAGATAGCAGAGGTCTATTGGTTACTCAGATTTGGCTCTCTCCAGTGCTCTACAGTCATAAAGGCCCACCCAGTAGCACAATAGGACTAGGGGGCTGAGTCTCTTTCTACACTTTGTTCCTTTTTTGACACCTAATCACTGGTGAACCCGCAGGGCTGCAGTCCTTTTTTTTCCAATAATGCCAAGTGCCAGGGCTTAGCACCTGTCAGAGTCAAAGGAAGGTCAATGCCCCCAAGGCCCAGCCACAGCCCTCAGCTACCAACCAGCTGTGGGAGCTGAGGCCTCCCTGCCTCAGGTGTTCAATTTCCATGGTTAGTGTTCCACTTGGGCTCAGTCTAATCCTGGGGGTACCAGGCGTGCAAATGCTTATTTCCTTCTGCCACAGCACCTTCGTCCCTGTCACTCTACAGCACCAGTATCCCTATAGAGTGACTTCTAGTTTCCTCTGGCAGTGCACAGAGTTGGGGGGGGGCATGTTTCTCCAAGATTGGACCCCTGCATGATCACTCTATTGTTGCTGGATCTTTGTGGGAAGTGCCTCTGCACAGTTCCACTACCACTGCCAAAGCCAGAGAATTGTGGCTGTAGGAGAAGCTCTAGGAGTGTGCTGCACAGATCTGGCAGCAAGGAGGGGTACATTGCATGGATTCTGGTGATATCTAGCCCCTGGTGACTTCAGCAAGATCACTGCTCCACTGGTGATTCTGGTCAGGCTGGGGCCTGGCATGAAGGCAGGGAAGGCTCAGCACGCAGCTTCAGTGGTCTCCGGATGGACGGGGCATGGTGCGCAGCCTCAGTGACTCCTGTTGGGCAAGGTGCGGTGTGCAGCCTCAGAGTTCCCAGCAGGTGGGGCACATCATGGCCTCGGTGGTCTCTGGGTGCAATTTGCATGTTTTCATACTCTTATCTGAAATAATATAAAATATAAAAAATAACATCAAAAAGGCCAATTTGTTTTTTCTCTTTGTTTTCTCAGGCATACAGATACAAATGAACATTGAATACTGGGAAGATTCATAGAAAACAGGTCACCTCTCATACGCATAGTAATCAACCTGCCTGAAATCAAATTGAAGGAGAAAATTCTGTAGTCAGCAAATCGAAAGCGTCAAATAACTTATAAATGAAAACTCATCAGGTTAAGTGCCGACTTCTCAACAGAAACCTAGCAAATAAGAAAGTATTGGGGCCCCATCTTCAGTTGACTTAAACTGAACAACTGCCAGTGCAGAATTTTGTATCCTGCAAATCTATGTTTCACAATAAACAAATAAATTATGTCTGTTTCATACAAGTAAGCACAAGGACAACTTGCCATGACCAGCCCTGCCCTGCATGAAATAAAAATAAGTGATTACTATATTTTTTGATGACTTCCACAAGTCTTGTGGTTGAGTCTTTGGGGTTCTCTAAGTTAAGATCATATTATCAGCAAAAAGTGAGAGTTTGACCTCTGCTGCCCCCATTTGGATGCCCTTTGTTTCCTTCTCTTGCCTGATTGTATTGGCTGGAATTTACAGTACTATCATGAAAAGTAGTGATAATACAGGACAATCTTGCCTAGTTCCGTTTCTAAATCCCCTGTGGATGGGCACACATGGTTTTTTACCTTACCTTCTTCCCCTGCTACCCTTATTTACTCTTCACCTTTGGGCCCTGTATCCTTAAAAAAGGTTAGAGGCCGTTAAATCAGGTCAAGGTCCAATATCACCGGCTCATTAACCAAGAATCTAACTATTATTCTTCACTGCCCTCCATAGCACCAATGACGGGTAAGACTCCCAATGCTGGGACAACCTAAGACAGGATATGGACAGGCTGCACGGTGGATTACATTCATAGTACCCAAAGACGGGTAAGATCACTCTGCGTTCAGTCAACCTAAGTAAGGGACCGAACCATTGATGTTTGTATCCCCATGACGGGTAAGACTGAAACTGCAAGAGCAGGCAATCTAAGACAGGGGCTATGTTTTTCTGCCATACAAAAAACAAAAGAGGGAATTGTTGGGCCCTGCCAGGTGCCTGAGGCCTAGTGCAACTTCCCGAGCCTGACTAGGGAAGTAGTAGTATTGAGCTACTTCCTCGCAGCAATGACTCATCAAGGCCCACCATGAAACTGCCTCTACCTAGATACAGCCAACGTGGTACCATGCCATTGGCCCAACCCTGTCACGCACCTCATCCCCCGCCTTCTTTCCCAGCCCTTCCCCATGCTCTATATAAGCTGCTGCTTGATGCAATAAAGTTGAGTTCCTGCTTAAAAAAAAAAAAAAAAAGAGATGAAATGAAATCAGAAAGGAAGAGCAAAGAGATGGAAGGAGGGAGGGGAGTGGGGCTTTGGTGTGTGCCACACCTTTTGGGTGCAAGACACGACTGTAAGAGGTTCTTTACCTAAAAAATGCAATCAGTGTAACCTGATTTATTGTACCCTCAATGAATCCCCAACAATAAAAAATGAAGAAAAAAATAAAATAAATAAAAAAAATAAAGAAATAAAAGTTTTGTAGTAGGAAAAAAAAAAGAAAACCATTCAGTTTTATTCCATTCAGTATAATATTAGCTATGAGTTTATTATAGATGGCTTCAATCAGTTGAAGAAATGTGCTATCTATGGCTATATTCTTAAGTGTTATAATTGGAAAAGGATGATGAATTTTATTGGATGCTTTTTGTGCATCTGTTGAGAGGATCATATGGCCTTTGTTTTTGCTGCTGTTGATATGGTGACTTACATTTATGGACTTGTGTATGTTAAACCTGCCTTGTATCCCTGCAATGAAACATACTTGATCAGGATAAATGATTTTTTATATATACTTTTGATCTATTGGCTAGGATTTTGTGGAAAATTTTTGCATCTATATTCATTAGTGAGATTGGTCTGAAATTCTCCTTTTAGTCAGGTCTTTTCCACACCAGGAAATGTGTTGGGGAGGATTCCTTCCCCCTCAATTTTTTGGAATAATTTCTGCAGTATGGGTACAAACTCTTCTTTGAAGGTTTGTGACAAGTCATCTGAACCAGGGCATTTTTGTGGTTTGGAGATTTTTTTATTGTTTCTTTGATCTCAGTTCTTGAAATTGGTCTGTTCAAGAGATCTCTTTCTTCATGATTAAGTCTAGTGAGAAAGTTTTCTTCCAGGTATAAGTTAATTTCCTCTACATTGTTAAATTTCTAGGCATAGATTTTCTTGTACAACTCAGAGATGATCTCTTGTATCTCTGTGGCTTCAGTTGTTATTTCCCCTTTATTGTTTCTGATTGAGGTTATTTGAGATTTTGCTTTTCTATTTCTACTTAATTTGGCCATAGGTTCATTAATTTTGTTTATTTATTTAAAAAAAATAAAACAA
The DNA here is from genome assembly GCA_963574355.1 of Loris lydekkerianus. Classification (NCBI taxonomy): domain Eukaryota; kingdom Metazoa; phylum Chordata; class Mammalia; order Primates; family Lorisidae; genus Loris; species Loris lydekkerianus. The sequence goes on along the minus strand of CAUYPK010051308.1, from coordinate 7,259 downwards.
TTTTTGTTATGGCAATTTTCTGAATGATTCTTTGCTTTCAACTTCATTAATCTCTGATTTAATTTTGGTTATTTCTTTTCTTCCATTGGGTTTGGGATTTCATTATTCTTTTGCTAATTCTATAAGATGGTTCATGAGTTTGTTGATGCTCTCTTTCTGTTTTTCAAATGTAGGGATGTAATGTAAAAAATTTCCATCTTAAGACTTCTTTTGTTGTATCCCACAGGTTTTGGTAATTTGTATCTTCAATATTGTTATGTTTGACTAATTGAACAATTTCCTCTTTCACTGCTTCCTGAATACAACTATCCTTTAATAAAAGGGTATTTAATTTCCATGCCTTTATGTGGGATGAACATTGTTGATGGAGTTGAGTGTCACCTTTATTGCCTTGTGGTTTGAGAGGTACAAGGTTAATTTCTTTTGATTTGCTAAGGTTTGATTCAAATCTTAGGGTGTGAGCTATTTTGGAGTGTATACCATGGGCTGATGAAAAAAATGTACATTCTTTAGCTTTGAGATTGTATTTTCTGTATATTTCTATTAATTACATTTGTTCTAGGGTCAAATATCCTTTGGCTTTGTTTAGTTTCTATTTAGTGGATCTTTCCAGTTCTATCAAAGGGATGTTAAAGTTCCTGGCTACTATGGTTGTTGTGTGACCGGAGATGCAAAAGCACAGCAGCTTTGCCGTGGGTATATACTTGCTCCTGCAATTATTAAGGGCAATCAAGAAACAGACTATATAGTATGGGATGGAGTGTAGCAAAGTTCTTTATTCAGGGATTTGATTTTATACACTTCTAATTATGTACACACTTAATCTATCATCTGTTAGTTTTACCATTACCTCATTTTACCTATCTGAAATTAAGTTGTAAAGAAATATTCTGATACCACATAAACACAATCACTTCTGCAGTAAACATCCTCTTCTAGATACTGACTAATTTCTGGGGCAGGTATCTAAATAAAGATCACTAAGCAGAAAGCAGCCACAGGGAAACAGAGTTAATGGAAGAGTTCCTTCAAGTGTTCACTCAGTTTACTCAGTATGAAGTAATGACTGTCTCTTTCCTTAGGGCAGAGCATCTATAGACCTCCGACAATATGTTTTTAACATACATCAAACCTCTGGCCCGTATCTCTGAGGAAGGGTGGCACGCCCTTTGGCCTCAGGCTTCATGGGGTGCACAAATTCAGAGAATTGGCTTGTGAAATTTTAACTTCAGGCAAGCTAACTCTGCATGTGTCCCAGGGGGGTCCAGGTCCCTTAAGCCTCTGGAAGAATAGCAAGCCATTTTAAACTCACACTGAGTTCACTCTGTGTGCTTGATGTAGGGTATGTTTATTTCTAAATATTATCCTACATATGGTATTATGGGATATTATTTGCTTACATTCATCATGGTCTGTTTCATAAATCTGGGAGCATATAAACTGGGTACATAACTATTTAAAATTGAAATGCCTTCTTGTTGTATTGTTCCCTTGAGCAGAATAAAGTGTCCGTCTTTGTCTTTTGCAACTTTAATTGCCTTGTATCTGAAAATAAGATTGCAACCCTACTTTCCTCTGATTTTCTTTTGTTTAAAATACTGTTTTCCATCCCTCAACCCTGAGTCTTGATTTGTCCTTCAAGGATTGGTGTGTATCCTGGAGGCAGCATATGGGTGGCTTGTGCTTTTTTATCCAATCAGCCAACCTGTCCCTCTTCAGTGGGGAATTCAATCCATTGACATTGAGAGAATTGATAAGCATGGTGGAGTTCTGTGCATCTTATTTTGTGAAAGTCTATTGTGTTGTTTTATCCTTTCCCCATTGTGGAGGCTAAGTTTTGACCTTTAGCTTCTTGGTGTTTACTTTGATGGTGGTCTAAAGTGATGGTCAGTGTTCAGAACAGCTCTAAGTATTTCCTGTAGAGCTGGTCTTATAGTGAATTTCCTCTGTGCTTGTTTATTCACAAAAGATTTGGTTTCTTCATCCATCTTGAGCTTAGTTTAGCATGATAGAGAATTATGGGCTAAAATTATTTTCTTAGACTCTTGAAGATGCATTTTTATTCCTTTCTTGCTTGGAAAGTTTCAGTTGAAAAGTCTGCTGTGATCCTAATGACTCTGCCTCTATAGTCAGTGGCGCTCACTCCTGGCTACTTGCAGATTTTTATTTTTTTTTTTAATTTTGACTTTAGACAGGTTTATTATAATGTGTCTTGGAGACACTGTGTTTGAGTTGAGATGACCTGGGGTTTGATATCTATCTGAAAGGAGTGTGTCAGGATCTTTAGAGGAACTTGAGAAGTTTTCATTTATGATAGTCTAAAGTAGGGCTTCCATTCTTTTTGGACAATCTATTTAACCTTCATGGATGCCTATTATTCATATGTTTGAACACTTCATGGAGTCATGTAGTTCTTTAAGTGACTGTTCAGCTTTCTCTCTCTTCTTTTCTGCCTCTTTGACTACTTGTGTTAACTAAAAAACTTTATCTTCTAGCTCAGAGGTTCTTTCTTCCCCATGGTCTAACTTATTTTTAATACTTTCTACTGCATGTTTACATTCCCTGATTGTCTCCTTCATTTCCTTAAGCGCTTCCATATCCTTTCTATATTCTACATATCTCTTGTTCAACTTTTGGTTCTGATTTTCCATTTTCTCATCCATTTTATTTATTACCTTTATCATCCATGTTTAAAATTTCCTTTCTCTAAAATCTAGTAATTCCTTATAGGTGAAGTCTTCTCCAATAGCTGCTTCATGGTCTCTTGGGTGAGTTGCTCTGTTTTGGTTTTTCACATTGCCAGAATTTTTCGGTTGGTTCCTCCTCACGTGTTCTTTCTACTTGTTCACCTCTTTGTCCTCCTCTTTCCCTCTCACTTCCTCCTTTCCTGTAAATTACCTTGTCTCAGATCTTAGGTCTTGAAGTGGCCTCTTGGTATAAGGCCAAAAGGAAGAGAAGGGTAATGTGCAAGCAGGGAGAAATAATAGGAAAAGAGAGAAGAAAGAAAAAAGAAGGAAAGAGAAAAAGGAAAAAATAAAAAGGTAAGAGATGAAAGAAAAGAAATGAAGAACAGGAGAAAATGAAGACAGGACAAGAGCATGAGAGAGATCAAATAAATGGTATCAATTCATACAGTGTTAAGGTCACACCTGTAATTCATAGATTTTGAGGGACTGGGCTGGATAGGTTCATTAAAATCAGGAGATCCTTATTAGCCTGAGCAAAGCCAAACCATTTCACTTCCAAAAATAGGAAGAGGATGAAAAATTCAAAAAACAAGAAGAAAAAACAAAACAAAACAAACAAAAATGAAAAAATTATAGAAAAATTCTGCAGTGTGGACTTGCCAATTCTGTCTTCCCACAGCCAAAGGTAGAAGGGTGCCCTAGACCATGATCGCTTTGCCTCCTTCAACCAGACTGCTATGTGACTTTCCCACAAGACCATAGTTATGCCACCCTAGCATTCAGTGAAAAAAGAAAAATGGGAAAGAAAAGGAGAAAATAATAATAATAAAATATGAAGAGATAAAGAAAATTAAAAATACAGTCATATCAAATAAAGGAAAGAGAGAGAAAAGGAAAAAGGAAAGAAAAAAGAAAGACCAAAAATGACTATGATATTTTAGCTGTTCCATGTGGGAGAAAGATGAAAAAAGTAGAGTCTCTATTAAAAGAGAGAATGGAAAGGAGCAGAGTACAGACAGAGTATAAATGAGGCGAAAATACCATGCCCCAAAAGGCAGGAGCCCTTGCTCTTGATGAACATAAAAATGGATGTTAAGACTAGAACCATCCAAATGTGCAAAAACAAATCACAACAATAACAAAACAACAAAACAACAAAGAAACCTCAAATAGCCAAAATTCGCAGCAACCTGAGCAATGTAGAAAAGAACTGAAAAAATTTTTGAAAATAAAAAAACAAACAAACCATGAATTAATTTATTTAAAAAATACTAAAAAAAATTTTTATATATATACATATATAATATATATAGTAGAATGGACCAACTTTAATAGGAATATATATGTTGCACTATATGGTGCTGTGGTTTTTTTGGAAGGCAGAAAACAGCCAGCAACCTCTATGGTCCTTATTCCTAACTTAGTTAACAGTAGGTGATCACCTGATTCTTTCCTCAGCACTCAGACCCCATGCATTTGGGATCTTAAAGCCCTCCAGAATCCTTTAGGGTCAGGTCTCAGAATGCCCCCTGATGCCAGTTTTCATGGGGTGTGGGAATCCCTCGGCTTTACTGGAGGGACTGATCCTGGCAGGTGGAATTAAGATGTGCTTTAGGCTCCTGCTAAGACCTTCTCATGACCTTCCCACAAGGCCCCCTGGCCTCCTAGACATTCTCACTATGGCTGCCTTGCCAATCACCAACCTGATGGCAAATCCACTTGAATTGGTATTCAAATCTGGTTGCTGAATACTGTTGGAGTCTGCCCACTCTTCCAAGCTTTCCCCACAAACTGAAAACTTCAGGAAGGCTTCCTCCCATCCTGGATCTCTGTGGAGGGTGGGGGAGTGGCCAATCCTGGTGGCTTGCAATCACTTGCCTAATGAGTCAGATCTCCACTGGTCTGGATCACATGTTGTGTCCAGCTCACTAGCACCTTGCTGTGTTCTCTGAGCAACGACTGTGGGTAAGGTCCCCACTCCAGATATGGCTGGGTTATCTCTTTTTCCCTAGTTGTACTAGAAGAGTTCAGCCAAATGTTCCTTCTGGTCTGTCATCTTGCTCTGCTCCTTTATGCCATATCTTTGCTTGACTTTTTATGTTTAAATATGTGTAACACAAATATACGTATTAATTAAATATTGTGTTACAATTGGTTATGTTATTCAGAATGGTGGCATGTATTCCTGTCCCAAGTAAGGCATCAATATATAACATTATGTAATTGAAAATATCAAGTGGATGTTGGTGGGGATAATAGACATAAGTACCGCAAATTTAACAAGAAGACATTAGCTAATGTTATATTATTTGGAGTTTTAATGAGGATATTGTTTTAGTTCTATAATGTGACTCATAGAAAGAATAATTAATTTAGTTATTGAAAATGTTAAAAGTAAATATAAATAAATTTAAATCTAATGGTAATACACAAAATAGGAAAATAAAAATGTATGTAGCATATTATTAATTTATTTTATGAAAACACATTAAAATATAATTAACAGAAATGCATATATACCTAGTCAAAATTAGCCATTGTCTTCCAAGGCTCACTTAATTGTTCTGCTTCCAAGGTCATAAATATAAACTTAAATTCTGTTTTTCTAGACTTCAGAAAGTTGAAAATTGAGTTTATCTGAAATAAATTTTCACAAGTTTTGTGAAATATCCTTTGGTATTATTAGAAATACCAAAATTTCCCCATTTCCTTATACGAAAAGAAGAATGATGAAAAGATTTCTACTTAATACAAAGTAGATCAATTTTTTCTCTTTACATTCATGTGTCATTTAGCCAATGTCATAGAAGGCCCCCTCCCCATTTTTAGTTGGGTAACATTTTTAAAATTAGAATTTCTTTCTAAATAGGTTAACTTAGACATAGACATTCACAACAAATTATTCCTATTAAAACACATATAATTCGTCATTATGGGAGAATGAATCAGTGAACAAGATCAAATACTTGTTTAATAATTCAATCTCTGGCATGGTTATATAGCTCAATTTGTTTAATATTTGATCCTTTCCTGAAACATTTACTTTGTCAGAGAAATCTGATTAACTTATTTATAAAAAGTAAAAACGAATGTGGAAATTTTAAGAACTAAGTCAAAGAATCTAGAAGAAAAATTTGGAAATTTAAATTTGGGAATTGATGTGACTTATAATAAAGTTGAGAATGTAGTAATTCCTTAAAATACTTAGGAATACTTAGAATACTTAGTGACAAATACATTAAATTTCTACTCAAAATATGATTATGATTTCAAAATGTTTTTCATCATGATAGCAATTATATTAATAAGGGCATAAGGAAAGTTTTAGCAACATTGTCTAAAGGTAGAACTTAAACATTTAAGATCCTGTTAACAAGGCCTAAAATTTTAGCATTTGTGATTGAGAAAGAAACACTTAACTGCATGGGTAGTCAAGTTCCTGTTCTCTACAATCTTAGCAAATATGACAATAATTTCCACACACACTTGAAAATGGGCAAACTAAATCATGCTAGGAGCTCAAGGTCAGCTACGTGTTGGAGGTGTGTGATGAGATAGTGATTTCAGAATAGCCCAAGGGTGAGAATTTCCTGTTCAAACTTTCAGTGACACTTTTTTTTTTCTTCTTTTTGGAGACAGTCTCACTATGTCACCCTGGGTACAGTGCCGTCGCAAAAGCAACCTCTAACTCTTGGGCTTACGGAATTCTCTTGCCTCAGCCTCCCAAGTAGCTGGCACTACAAGCACCTGCCACAACACCCGGCTATTTTTTTGTTGCAGTTGTCATTGTTGTTTAGCTGCCTGGGCTGGGTTTGAACCCACCAGCCTTGGTGCACGTGGCTGACACTGTAACCACTGTGCTACAGGGGCCGATCTAGTGACACATTAATTAGAAATCCACCTTCTCTCTTGTATCACTCTGAGGCTTCAAAGGGCACTCTGTGAAGATCACAGATATTTCTTCTTTCTTATCAAGAGTAATCAGGACTCTCCACTGAAGGATGCAGAACGTTCTGGTTACAGAAGGTATGTGTTGGCAGTCTTTGAAGACTAGCTGTGATTCAGTTGGGGTAAAATTAATATAGGATGATTTCAGAGAAGAACATTGGTGTTTTTTACTTAAATAATTCAGAGTGCAAAAGAAGCCTAAAGTATAAAATATGTTGAAGGATTTCCTAAAGTATTCAAATTATTGTTTGTAGACAATTAGTCAAGAACTCATACACATGATGTTAGCATTGCTAATCTACATTATTTAAAATGAAATCTGTAACAATCATAACAATTCCTTTTGGAGTTTTAATCAGAATAGGTACAATAATGTTTTCTATTTAGCCCTGCCTTTAAAAGCAAATGGTTAAAATAAATACTTCAAATTATGGATGTCAAATATAATTGCTTATTTATGTTTATAGGCGGTGTTACTTTTAGCTGAAATAAGGTGAGATAATTAGTAAAATCCAACTAAAAACTATTATTAGCAATTGAAAGACTTAAAAATGAGCAAAACATTGCAACAAACATATGTCCCTCAGTGAGAGAGAAGACTCCTACCTAAGGAATTCTTTTACA
>CAUYPK010051306.1:0-10449 GCA_963574355.1 Loris lydekkerianus | reverse complement strand
GCCCATTGACTCATGAATGGATTAATAAATTGTGGTATTTGTACACCATGGAATATTATGCAGCCATAAAGAAAGATGGAGACTATACCTCTTTCATGTTTACATGGATGGAGCTGGAAAATATTCTTCTTAGCAAGGTATTCCAAAAATGGAAGAAAAAGTACCCAATGAACTCAGCCCTAATATGAAACTAATTTATAGCTTTCATACGAAGGCTATAACCCAGTCTCAGTACAAGAATATGGGGAAAGGGGGCAAGGATGGGGAAGGGAGGGGGAGGAAGGGTGGAGGGAGGGTGATTGGTGGGTCCACACCTAGGGTGCATCTTGGAAGTGTGCAGGTGAAGTTTACTAAGTAGAGTATAAGGGTTTGAACACAATAATTAAGAAAATGCCATGGAGGCTATGTTAACCAGTTCGGTGAAAATATTTCAGAGTATATATGGAACTAGCACATTGTACCTCATGATTGCATTATTGTACACAGCTATGATTTAATAAAAAAAAAATGCAACTCATTCATCTGATTACATTTCCCAGTTTGAGACAAAATATCTCTGCATTTCTTTGTCATAAGCACTATTCCTGAGACACCAGCTTTTAGTATGTAAATCAAAATTTGAATAATCAATATTCATCACTGTCACTTATTTTTGTAAGGTAGATATAGCTTATTCATCTCATTTGACAAAGTAAATTTTTCAACTGACCTCTGCAATCCTTAAATAATGTTTTATTTGAAAACTCTGTAGACACTATTCAAGAGTAGAGATATCTACTGTTCTTAGTCTTAGGATATGATCACAATAAAAAGTCCTTCATTGGGAGGATTCTAGTTCTGTTTCTTGGATCACAACAGTTCTATAATCTTTAATAATTCAGAATTCAGATTATACCTTCTCATTTTTTTCTTTCACCTTTGTGGCTAAACATTTGATTGCAATGACAAAGGGCAATTAGGATATAAACTTATTTTTAGTTACTATGCAACAGAATGGGAAATTTTGTCTACAACATCAAATATTTTAAATTTTAAAATTGGAGGTCTTGAAAAATGTTATCTAATTCCCACTTTTTACCTCACTATGATTTTGAAAATTGGCTACAGCTAATTAGAGGAAGCATTCTACCAGAAAGTCCAAATTTCTTAATTCATTTTCCATGTTTTCCTTATTGAGGAAATAATTTATGAATTTTAATTGGAATTTTCTATATGACTTTTAGCTGATCTTCAAATTGTATTCCATTACTTAAAATAATGGGGATAATTAACATCCTTAGGAATTGCTTATTGTAAGTGACAGTACAGCATGCTCGTGTATGTGAAACACACATAAGGCTTGCGATAATGTCTTTGTGAATCACAACACTCTATTCTGTTCTCAGGACTCTCAACAGTAGGTGCATCTGAAACTCTCAATCTAATAATAGATTGATTTAATAATTAGAAACCCTACAGCACTTTAGATACAGTCTTCCCTCAGTGTCCGCAGGAGACTGGTACCAGGACGCTGTAGATACCAGAATCCCAGGATGCCCTAGTTCTTTATACAACATGACATAGTATTTGCATATAACCTACACACATCCTCTCCTGTACTTCTAGTCATCTCTGTGTTACTCATAATACCTAATGTGATGTAAATGCTATATAATAGTTGTTATACTTTATTGTTTTTTATTTGTGTTAGTTTTTATTTTTATTTTCTTTAATAAACTCAATTGCTTGTCAGTTGAATCATAGATACAAATCTCTGCATACAGAACTCTTGAATATGGAAGGCCACTATACTTAAGTGCTTCCAAAACATCATAAACTTAATGGAAGGGAACATATTTTTGTTATAATTTTAATCTTTATATTTAAATAAAATATATTATGGCATTTTATTAATATGAATATTTGATGTTCTAGAACTTCTGCCTAAAATAATAGACAAGGAAATGTTTATTGTAGCAACCTGTATAGCCTATGGCTAGAAGGAGTGAGAGTTATAGGAAATACCTATATAGCTCAACAATGGAACACATGGTGGAAAGGGCATGGAGAGGGATTTAGCACTCCTAATAAGCATGAGAGCTTGCGAGATGAGAGCCGTGGTGAATTGGCAGTCTCTACACCTGTGGTGTTGAGAGGCACGAAATCAGCCTTATATTAGGCTGGAGGAGCAGGCAGTCAGGAGTGTGCGCATTCTCTCACGGACCCGCTTACTCTGACTCTGTCTCCTCTCCTGCCTGCAGAACGCCAGCTTGGCGTCTCTCTGCTGAAGATTACCAAGCTCTGCTAAAGACTAAGATCTGTCTATTCTAAGACTGCTTTACTCTAAGAGTCTCTCTGTCTCCTACCGAAATAGATAGCCCTCAGACACCAAAGGGAAATTGTTCCTGAGCAAGGTAGCTTAGCGGTCCAAGTCGGGAACATAGTTAAGCCTGGCCCAGGCCTGGCCAGTCCCAGGCTCTGATAGTTTATTGTGAAGTTACTTGTTTTTTTCTTACACATTATGCATCTACATGAATATTTTTTAGGTGTTAAGAAGAAGATACTAAGATTTTCAGGAGTATTTCAACTTTACAACATCTTAGTTAAAACCAAGGATTGGAGGTCCTTATTTTGTTACCTTTTCTGTCTTCTGAATGTAGACCATTGATGGCTCATCATTTACAAAGCACTGACAAGCACAGGTTTATAATAATTTAGCTGTTAATTGCTTTAGCTGGAGATTTTCTGTTATGAGCATAGAATACTATGTTTCAAACCAATGATACAAATTTTTTGTTTGTATTCACTATTTGCATGCAGAATGATTTTGAGATGAAAATTGAAGGCTTCTAATTTAATGCAGAATGACAGCTATGTATTTCCATAAATGTATGAGCATTTTGACATAAAACTGTTATTTCTCATCTGAAGTCATAATTGTTCAGCATGAAAGTAGGCTATGAGAATGAATAATAATAATAATTTGCCTTTTTGAGATCATGGCAATAATAGGCATAATTTTCAGAGGTGCGTATAAGCAAAAGGAACTTTGTCTGTAGGCAGCATGACAAGGTGGCTGTGAGAAGAAAATGTGAATTGCTCATCTTTGCAGCCATCTCGCCTCTGACCTTTCTTTCCGGATAAGTGTAGCCTGTAGCCAGGTACCTGCCAGTGCTTTACTAAAGATGGTGACACAGAGAGCCAAAGAGAGGTCATGTAGGAATCCCAAGAGGTTAATACCTTTTGTTATAAAGCTCAATGGCACGACCATTTAGTTGTGACATGTCATTTTTAAAGCAATCTGCTCCTTTTAGAGGAATCCATTTCTCTGGTTGTCAAGAAGTAAAAAGCTTCTTTTTGTTGTTGTTAAATGATGTTTTAAAATCCCATCCAATTTATGTTGAAGAAGGTACCTAGGATGGTTAAGACTGAAAGACAGTGATACATGAAAAGAAATAAAAGAACACAGCAAACATGAGGCCTGGCAACAACCATGATAGGTATTTGTCTGCCAACTTCAGTAATAAGGACTAGTTGTACTGGATGAGAAAGCTGTTTAAAATTCAGATGCATCCAATAAAATATGCATACTTCAAAAGAGATATGGTGCATAAGTTTATAGTTTAAAAAATAACACCAATATCTCCAATGCTGAATTACTAAAAAGAAAAAATTAAATTCTTCAAGCTTATGGATGTGATAAATAATGCAATAAATTATAGAAGTTGATAGAGATTTTGCTAAAAATAAAGGACTTTTGTGTACATTCTTATCAGTGTATATGTGTGTTATGCATGTGTGTGTGTGTGTGTGTGTGTGTGTTTAATTAGGAAAAATTCTATGAGTAAGTTTACACTCTGAAGCATTTTCTGGTGACCCAATAATAATTTTCATTTACCCACTTCACTGTGAAGAGCATATAGAAGGATTCTGAAATTAAGACATTCTCTTTTTGATTCTATGTGCTTTAACGTGGACTATAAGAGCAAGTTCCCTTATAAAAGTAAAGGTATTACCATTAGTTCAGGGACTGTTTCTCATCTGTTTGGATCATTATTCTGACTGTCATGTCTGGGACCTTTCCTTCAGTTGTTTTTAAGCTAATGGTGAGAGGTTTGTGCAGAACCACCCACACATGCTTGTCCAGTTCCTGGGTGACCCACAGAATGCATCTGTGAGAGGGCTACTTGGATCACACACAGTCTGTGCCTGGGGTACCAGAGATCCCTTCACTGCAAAATTTATCTGGCCTTTATGGATACTGTATTAACATTGTGCCTGGAATGTTCAACTGCCTCGCTCTTGAACCCTTCCCTGACTTTAAATGAATACTTTTTGGTGATATAAATGTGTGAAAGGTGGTCATTTATATAAACCTGGAAAAATACAAGGAGATAGTTTGGAAGAAAATTGTTATTGCACTCTGATCTTGAAGGAAAATTGATTTATTATTATGAAATAACAAAGTACTCTTAAAGCTAAAACCTTTTTTTGCCCTACTTTAACCTGACAAAAAGGTTTACTTCCTAGTTATAAACCCATCTAGAGCGTGGCCTCTAATGGAAAATCTGAAAACTGCTTTGCACATGGCCATGGGAACCACTGCCCTAAACGCCTTCATGAAAATACTGCTAGGAGCTGTGTGCTATGGCAGAGCTTCGCTCCAAAGTGAAAAAAAATTAGTTGTACCTGTAATGAGAGTTCAATTAAGCGATCTTATAGGAAAAGCTAGGAGGAAATTAAATATTGAATCCTTCATCACTAAGTGTTCATCTTGAAAGGAATCATGTATGGACCGGAGAGAAAAGAGTGCAGATTAGCAGCTAGGACGACTAGCGTGTGCGTGTGTGTGTATTTTTTTTTTTTTTTTTTTACCGTGAAGTAGCCCTTATTCAACTAAGGTACATTTTGTTCTTTGATGAAATAGGATCATGTAAGACTGCAAATTCCATGTAAGACAGAGACGCTGAGGTTGGCAGGCAGCACCAGGAAAGCCCTGTGCGCCTGGACACGGCGTGCGCCTGGACACGGCATGTGCTTAGACACGGCGTGTGCGAATCATTTGAACTATTGATCACGTGCAGTATCCTCAATCACTGAAAGGAGCAGCCTCAGATTTTCTAACCTAATGCGGTATTTTGTCAAATAATCAAATTATCTGCATAATCAGAAAATCTGTTAAGATATTTATGCAGCAAAAAGTGATCACATCTCTTTAGAGTATTGCGTCTGTTCAAAGTGCGGCCCTAAGATGTTTTTCCTTCCATGTGTGTTTTTCCTCCTTTGCCCAGGATGTTTCTCTGCCCCGTATGCCTGGCATGGCCTTTATCTTTTCTTCTAAAATATCCAACCATTGTTTCCTGGCTGAGACATCCACAAACCTTGAACAACAAAGATGATTTACTCCTGGCCACTGCCCAGGGCCATTTGCCAACCTCCTTAGCTAAATCATGAAACGTACCGGGAAGGGGTATGAACGGCCACCACTGAGGGGTCCTTGGGACACTTTTCAAATTCACCATACTCAAATGTAGAAAGACTAGAACTTTCTCATACCCCGTGCTCAAATGAGATCTGATTATATGGTCCCTAAATAAACCCTGCAGCTCTGTCCTATTCAAGTCATAATAATGCCCATCATGCAGAAGAGACAAAATTGCTTCTAGCACACTGCCTCACACCTTGTAGTGAGTAATAAATACTTGATGAATGGATATGCATAAAAAGGCACTGAACAGCAGAATGCATATCTGCAGCCAAAGTCAGAGCAATTATGTTTTTGGAAACAGGAGTCACCCAAAAGTAAGAATGACCCAAGTCGCTGTTCTACTTAACCACATAATTAAAATGGTTATGTTTATCATAGAACCTTGATACTTGAGAGAAATTGTTTATCTTCACTCATATTAACTTCTGTTAAGTTTTTTTATGTAATTAAAACAGTAAGAATTTTTCATACATATTTAAATACTTTTTGAAATTTATTTTTATATATTTTCATATTTATTTTTTTCTTTGGGCCTGTGAAAATATACTACTTTATATTTGTGAATGTCATCACCTTTAATATGTAACTTCTTTATCAGGTACATGGAGTTAGGGGAACAAAACATTATTAAAATTTTTCCTGTATACAGTGTATATATGTCATTTCTTTGAACATTCACAACAGTAGTTAGGTAAACCTCAGTATGCTCAGTGTATAGATGAGAAAATTGAGTCTCCAAAGGTATTTCCCTTCCTGCAGGCTAATAAGCGTAAGTACCATTTTCAGAACCAGGACACGACAAAGCAAACAAAGAAAATGACGGATAAGAAATGAGGAATAAGAGAGTATATTGAATTAACATTTTTACACCAGACTGTAACACTTGCCGTGCCTTCTAATTGCTGGACACTTGTCAGGTTTCTACTCAGCAGTGTATCCCAGTTGTGGTTCAAGAGGCACTGGTCAGGAAAACGTGAGAAAACTGCTGTGGCAGGGAAGGAAATGGGGAGTCCCAGAGAGGCACTCCCAGGACCCTGACCGGGCTTCAGACTGACTTGGGAGATACACTGTCTTTGACAGCCGCTGTGTAGGTGGAGGTGTCATACTACCTTGGAAATTTTGGGAAGTGTTTTCCTTTTTTATTTTTTAATCTCTGAAGTTAATCTGTAGTATGATGAGGTATAACCTGTGCCCTTGTCTCCTGTATACCTGCTAGTTAAATTAATTTTTGAGCCATCATGAATATCAGAAAACAGATATTTCCTTTTGAGGCCTCTTGAGAAATCAGACCCAAGAAACCAGGAGCCCTTTGCTCATCACATAGATGTCTCACAAGTACCTTAAACCCAAAGTCCTAGATTGAATGTCATTTTAACCAATGGTTATCAATCTCTCTTTTTTGATTTTCTAATTAAAGATACTCATGGACTCAGTCACCCAGGCCAGAATCTGAATGGAAGAAGCCAGGGGAATGCCATGGCACAGTGGTTGAGAGCATAGATATTGAAGTAAGTGGGTCAGTTGTCAGGGTTTAGATTTCAGCTCTTACATTAATAGCATGACTTTAGAAAAGTTACTTTATCTTTTGAAGTCTCAGTTTTTCATCAATAAAATGGAGGCAACAGTCATAACTTTCTCATTGTACTATTATGCAGGCCATGTGATACAGTCCAAGGAAAGTACTTAATACAGTGATGCAAATTAATTATGGTGATGACCACGTGATTAATGATTCTTAAGTTTTTGCTCAACTATCCTTCACCCCAAAGATCATCAAATATTGCATACTCTAACTCAATCCTTTCAGATCATTGCTTCATGTCTGTTACTTAGGCCCTAATTAATTTTTGCATAATTATTATTGCATGGGCTTCTAACCTGTTTATTTACCTCCCACTTAACCTGCCTTTGTTTGTCCTTGCTGCCTCAGAAGCATAAATACAATTTTGTTCTCTTCTGCTTAAAGTTCTGTAATAGTTTTTCTGTTATTTATAATAGACTTCTGTTATAAAGAAGACTTCTTTTTATGTCATAGCAAGTCTTGCATAATGTGGACCCTGACTATTTATCTTACAGCATTTTGGTCTCCTGCTAGTCACATCTCTTATTCCTGATCACCTCTTCACACCTTCACTTGTGCCAATACTTCTGCCCAAACAGCCCCACCAGTATGTGTGATTTCCAAATTTATATTCGCTATTTCAGATCCCATGAGGAGCCTCCACCGCCTTTTTCTGCCATCCCTTAGGGGAGCTAGTTGCTTTGTCTGTGATGCCATTTGGGTCTTATCTAGACCTTTGTTATAGCACTGATTGTAAATTGTGTGATTATTATTTTTATTACCTACCTAGTGTAGTCCTTTGAAGGCCAATGTAGAGCACATTGCCAACCAGAAACCTGAGTGGAAGCCTTGAGGAGCCAGTGGAATATAATAGTGACTTGCCGAAAGGGATTGGAGAAGACGGCTAAGTGGCAAGCACGATTCATTTCTCGGGATTCAGCTTTACAGGAGAGGAAAAGTCATTGGTAGCTGGCATGTTTTCCAACCACCTGGGGTAGGAGAAAGGGTCTTCAAGGCATTTGTTCCCCTTGTAAGATTATATAAGTTGACCCCTGTTCTTTGATATTTATTAGAGACATACTCTCAGGGATACTTCGGGTCATACATTGTATGTGTTTTGTATTGCTGCCATACAAATTATCACGAACTTAGTAGGAACTTAAAATAACACATTTATTATCTTGCAGTGAAATAATTCAAAAGTCTGCCGCCACAGGTGTCACTGGGCTACAATCAGTGGTCAGCAGGACTGCATTCTGTACCGCAGGCTTTAGGGAAAAATCTATGGCCGTGTATTTAGGGGCTGTTAACATAGTTAGGGTTCTCACAGTTGCAGAGCTGTGCGAGGCCGTCCCAGCTTCAGAGGCCTTCCACCCTCACTTGACTCCTTCCTGCCTTGTTGCTCGCACATCTGTCTGACCACAGCTTGTTTAAGGACTCATGAGATTAGATTCTACCCAGCCAAAAATCATGCGTATACGGTTCCTTTTGCCAAACAAGTTCATATGTGCGCAGGTTCTAGAGATTAGGGCATTGTCATCTTTGGGGGAATTTTTCTGTCTGGCATACATAGGACCACATTATTATCGGGCACCTGTTTCTTCTTGAATAAAAGTCCCTCTAGCTCTGGGAAGCTAGGTATCTCTTTTCAGTTTGAGTCTTTTGGATGCCTAAAAGAATTAGAAATAAACTTGCATTTCTAGTGCAGCAAAGATTTGGCATTGCTTGGGTGAGTTCCTCATGCCCTGGAAAAGCATTTATTTCCATAGTACTTAGGACTTCATTTGACATTTGTTAGTATGATTTTCCCAAACCTCTGGGGTAAAGGGCATATATGCCCTATTAGCATGTGCTCTCCGGCATTGCTTTTCCTTCTTCATCCTCTTCATCCCACTTGCCCTGTGCACAGTGGCTTGCTTCATCCCAAGCTCCAGAAAGCCCTGCCATCTCTCCCTCTGGAGGCAGCCTTCTCACCTAGCAATGCCCCCACAGTCCCTCTGCACCCAGTCACTTTCCACCTCAGCTAGACAACTGGACTCTCAATTCTTATTTCATTCTAATGCATTCTCCCTCGCTTGCCGCACTCCCTTTTCCTGTTCTTTGAATTTGACTGTCAGTTAGTGATCACAATCTGCCTTGATTCCCAAACCTATCAAACACATCTCATCAACTCCTCTCCAGGATCCCAAAACATCTTCTTATTGGAATCAATGAACTAACTTCCCTTCTGTGCTTAGCTGCTTTCTTCCTGAAACTCTATTCTATTGACCCCATTATTTTTTATGTGTTTTTTAAATTCTCATCATTTTTTTTACTTTTTTGCCTCACAAAGAGTTTCTTCTAGATTCACTTTCACTGATTTTTCTTTCTATACAATCCTAGTAGAGATGGTTTCTCAGCCAACATCCTGTAATAAAATCATGGAGTGCCTACTACTTCCTAACTATCACATTAAATTAAGGTCCTAAAATGTGTTATCTTCCTTTGAAGTATACATTTCCATAAGCTGTTCCCTTCTTTAGTTTTTGAAAATCTTTTTTTTTTATTGTTGGAGATTCATTGAGGGTACAAAAAACCAGGTTACATTGATTGCTGTGTCGTATAAAGACCCTCCCCTAATAGCGTTCCACCCCCACCCCCTCCCTTTTTCCCTTTCTCTGCTCTCCCCGTCCCCCACCCTCACCCTGTGCTAAGTCATTAATTGTTCTCATATCAATACATAGGATTCTTGCTTCTCCATTCTTGTGATGCTTTGCTAAGGATAATGTGTGTAACTTCCATCCAGTTTAATAGAAAAGATGTAAAGTCTCCATCTTTTTTAATGACTGAATAGTATTCCATGGTATACATATACCACAGCTTGTTAATCCATTTCTGGGTTGGTGGGCATTTAGGGTGTTTCCACATCTCTGCAATTATAAATTGACCTGCTATAAACAGTCTGGCGTAGATGTCCTTATTGTAAAAAGATTTTTTTTCCTTCTGGGTAGATGCCTAGTAATGGGATTGCAGGATCAAATGGGAGGTCTAGTTTGAGTTCTTTGAGGTTTCTCCATACTTCCTTCCAAAAAGGTTGTACTAGTTTGCAGTCCCACTAGCAGTGTAAAAGTGTTCCCTTCTCTCCACATCCATGCCAGCATCTGCAGTTTTGAGACTTTGTGATGTGCGCCATTCTCACTGGGGTTAGATGGTATCTCAGGGTGGTTTTGATTTGCATTTCTGTAATAATTAGGGATGATGAGAATTTTCTCATATGTTTGTTAGCCATTCATCTGTCTTCATTAGAGAAGGTTCTATTCATCTCTCTTGTAAATCTGTCATTAAACAAACAAGCTGAACTGATGTCTTTTGCAGCTTTGTAGAACCAGATACTGAGAGATATGAATAACTCAGGTTGGATGAGTTGTTGAGCTACTAAGTG
>CAUYPK010051302.1:0-52139 GCA_963574355.1 Loris lydekkerianus | reverse complement strand
AAAACGAAATGTAAAAAATAAAAAAAAATTTTAACTATTTTATGCCCAATGTTTAAAAATAAAATAAAAATTAAAAATTAAAAAAAAAAAAAAAAAAAAAAAAAAAAAAAACAACTAGGAAGAATAAAATGTTCAAAATCTTACAGGTAGGCATTTAAGGAGCAAAACCCATATGTTTCATAAGGTATCAACTTCTAATAAATCTTGTTACTTAGAATTGACTCTAATTTAGTCTGTTTTTGTAAGCTTCGAACACTGGAGTGCTGTTTGTAGGTATGAGGCAGAGGAACTACGCTCAGCTTTTGTAACAAACAAGCCCAAAATCTTAGTGGCTGAAGTCAGTGATTATTTATTACTCAAGCTACATATCTGAGTTGGTGAGGAGAATCTTCATTGCTTCCTCACTCTCAGACCCATCTATGCCTGACATTTTACTTGCCCTTAATACAGAAAGAAGAAACGAACAAACAAACAAACACAACAACAACAACAAAAAACACTGAAGCTCACACTGGGCATGTGAATTTCCATACAGAAAGTGCTCATCGTGGAGGTGTGATTTGCCACACTATCAACCCCAAAAGCTACACCTAGCTTTATAGTGATTGTTAAGTGTAATCTTTCCATGTACTCAGAAGTAGAGGGAATGTGCTTGTATGAACTGCTCTGATAACAAATATAGAATATTATGCCAACCTGCCCATGTTTCTTTAGAAAAAGAAAGAGTTTGGGCTTGGATATGGCTACATTCTCTGTTCCTTTGAAGTTTTTACACAGAGTTGCCATTTCTTCTGACCTGTAAGTATCGTACTGCAAGTTAAGACTAAGAAGCTGGAATTGAATTAAGGTAGTAATTTTGCTTATTTCTACTAGAAAAAGGATTTTGAAAGCTTCTATTCACATTAAGTTTATATAATTGAAATTCCTAAACTTTTTATTGATGTAATCTATAAATGGCATAATTCTCTCTCTACCTCTCTGTCTCCATTTTCTCCCCTGTTGTGCCCAGGTTGTGGGGTACCCCTTATAAATCACCTGAAAACCAAGTCTGATGTAAAAGCAAGAGGTGGTTTATTTACAAGCCCGGGCCTGGACTTCTCATCCCTGGCGCAGCAGGAGAGCAGAGAAGCCCCAACCTCGGAGGGAAGGATACAGAAAGGAAAAAGGGAGGGGGGATAGGAGCTTAGGGACCTAAACAATGTTTGAGTTGAGCTGATTGCTTAGGGGAAAGATTTACTACTACTGGGGTAGAGGGTGGGTGCCGTTAATCCCTCGGGGCAGACATACTGGAGCCGGTGTGGGGGAGGAAACAGCTTGCCTCTCACCTTTGGTATGCAGCTGCTCCTGCAAATTGAAGGCTATGGGGCAAAGTGGGGTCAGTGAAGGCTGTGAGACAAAATGGAGTTAGTTTTAACAAAATGGAGTTAGCTTGGTTCTTTCACCACCACCCCCACTTTTTTCTGTTCTCTAAAACACATTGGTTTTTCTATCCCTACTGTTCACTTACCCTTTTTATTCAGATACGCTAAATCTTGTTGACCTCACATCAACTGTAATGACTCTAAACTTTTGATTAAATATGATATATCGAAAGTGAGGACAAAGACACTTACTAGATTTGCTCAAACCACAATTCCACTTTGAAGCACACTTCTGAATTTCAGAAGGAAGTCTCAACTTTGGTAATTGAATAAAAACCCAGAATTTGACATTTAAATACTAATGTTGGCTTCAAAGTGAGAAATGGCAGGGCAATTAAAGTGATCTTGTTCCAATTCAGACTACACAATTGGACAGTGGTTTTAGGAATCAAACAGAATGGATACTTGATTGGCTTCTTGGTAAATTAGACCTATTTTCTGAAATAGCAATTTTCCATAATAAAAATGTCTTATCCTTTCCCTCTGAAGTTATTGCTGCTGCATCTGCTACTCAGAAATTGCCTAATTTCTCATCGTTTGGATTCTGGACTATGGAGAATGAATCTTACATTTTAATGGTTTATAAATGAAATCCTGTTCTTTTAAAGATAATGGAGTATAAAACCACAACAGCAAAAAGTAATAAACATATTCTTGTGCATATTTAGTTTAAAATTTACACACATCAATCATCATATCATTAATTAGGATGTTAGAACACACTTGCCCGAGATGAAAGTCCTTTATTTGAATGTATATTCTATTAGCACTATACGCAAGAATTCAAATAGTTCACAGTCATTCAATTAATTCTTATGTACATTTTTATATTTCCAAGCCTTAATCTAGGTCATGACATTTTTACAAAGGATATATCTGGTATTACCTTCCTAGAGTGGCTGGCATTGAGTCCTCAAAACAATAGTAGCCGTGCCAGGGTAGAAGGAAAGATTTCAAGTTGAAGGTGATTCCCACCATGGAATTCCTCAGGTAAGGTGCGATCAGAAGGATTATTTGGCTAAATGAGTCCGTGAGTTTCCTGGTAGGGATAGGAAAGGGGCAGGGGGAGATGATTGACACCGTGCTCAATACAATCATGTTTTGTTTCAAAATTTCATTTTAGACAGGGCTTTTTTTTTAATGCAGGTAAAGGAAACAGGTTTTTGTTTGCTTCTTAGTGCCTGTGTTTTGGTGGAATGACTGTGGTGATGGTTCTTGTGGACGAAGAGAGTTCTTGTCACCTCCAAGCCCCTGTGTTGGTAGGATCAGGGCCATGCCCAGGTCACACCAGTGACTTACAGCAGCAGCCATAAGGTGTTGAGCCTGTTAGGGATGATACCTTAGCAATCTCTTGCCCTTTAGCTAGAAGTTTATAAGTTCTCCCTTAAAATAAGCCAGTGTAGGGAGCCTTTAACCTCTGGCCTCTGTAAGCCTTAGCAGTTTTAGCAGACAATAGCTTGTGTTGACTTGTTAGTCAGAAGCTTGGAAACATTCATGTTTCTAGACTGTCTCTCCAAGACAGTGTTTTTCAGCCTTTTTTTTTTTTTTTTTTTAATCTTATGGTACACTTTAGACCATAATTAAACTTCTGTAGCACACTTAAATTATGTTGATCAAAATAAGAGTAAAAAAGGAATATATTTACTGTGCTTTGAAATTCTTTTGAAAATACTTTAATGAAGGATCTTTAATAATTTTCACAGCACACCTAAGATTCTCTCATGCAACCTGAACATCAGTTGAAAATCACTGCAATATAATGTCCCTAGTTTCATCTTCATCTATTTTCTCTGGTATTTGTGCTCCTAATTTTATTCCAAAATCTTTAGTGGCAACTTTATAATAGGTTTGCCTCAGTTAAGCCCCCAAAGGAAAATGGGGTTAATGTTTTCTTGTTTTCTTTCCAATTACTGCATTTTTATCTTTTGTGTTTAAGTCCAGACAGAAAGTTTGAACAGATTCATTCAATCAGACAAGCATTTATTCAATGTCTGTGAATAAGGCTGTGTGCACAGTTTTAGGGACACACAGATACATACTAACTCTTACAGCTTATTGATGGTGACAGCCAGGCTCATTTGGAATGCTGAGGAACAGGAAGATAGGCAAGAAAGACTTAGAAATGTTTCTCTTATTAGAATATTATTTATGCAAATGCATAAATTACCTTGTTGGCAAATTTCTTTTGCCTATCATCTTGCTCTGAAAAGATTCATAAATGTCAGAGAAAGATTGTAATTAAAGTTTGTAAACCTATGAAGATCAAGTTAAATCAGTTATGGATCTTACGCTGGAGTATACTATTCTTTATTTAAATGATTAAGACATTGTAATAATGAAATCCAGGGACTAACATGATGGGAATGGCGGAGCTTTACAAGTGGCCAGGCGTTAATTACCTTGGAGTTTCTTAACACATTGACCATGTCTCCTGTCACTCTGCATGCACCAGGATCCACATGTTACCACCATCAGAATTATAGCATTTGAGTTAATGGCCGAGCCTGCACAGATTGTACGAGCTAGTACTCAGGTCATTTCAGTTTTAAATTTGCGATTCTACTGTTGAAAGTGAATGATTAAGTGAACAAAAAGGGGGACTGGAAAAGTAAATCTCTTGTTAAGTCGTATGGATCTAAACATACAGTACGTGGTAAGTGCTATATATAGGATGATAATTAATCCTCATTTTTTCTTTTGCTGAAAAATATACTTCAAAATTTAATGGGCACATAATTCAATGAAAGATCAAGTGGGAAAAGTAATTCAAATAATTTCATTCAGATTAAAAAAAACTGTCCAATCTTGGACTGATTATTTGTGTTTCTGTGGTGATACATGGAACAAAAAGAGAATTAGGTGTTTAGATAGGATGTTTTTGAAATGTGAAATTAAAATTGAACATCTTTCTATTTCTACCACTATGTTACAATGTAAATAAGTCTCATGAGTAGCTAATGGACAACCAGGACTTCATTGACACTATAAAGTTTATGCTTTTTCATAGATGAAATTGAATGTCAACCATGTACGTACCTGTGTGTACATGTGTATGCATGTGTGCACATGTATGTGCTGAATAACATGCTTGGGAGCTCTGGCTGGCCTCAGGATAAAACTGTGAGGGGCAAGCGTGAACAATGAGAGTGTTTCACTTATCACTCTAAGATATATGACTTTTCATTTGTTGTGGGATGACAAAAATGTTTTTTTCCTAAGGCAAGTGATTTAAGACAATTTTACTGTGTCCAAATTATTATCAAGAAAGGGCTTTGTTTTCTCTTTTCATTATTTAAGGACGTGAAGTGTTAAGTCAATTATGAGGTGAAGTAAGATTTCCAAATCTCATTTTATTCATCTGCATGTTAAAAATGATTTGGGATTCTTCAGCTCTGCTTTTTTATGACTGCTGCCAAAATTTCCTGCTAGTACAGAGAAAAAAATAAGACTGGATTCACAAGTATTAAGGATTTTACTAAAATGTCAGCAATCCCAATGTCTGCTTGAACAGATGCTTAGATTGAATAAGGGGCATAATAAATATCAAATATTCTATGCCCTTTCTTGGCTTCACATAGTATCGTAAGATATTCAGAGAACTTTCAAGTGCTTCTGGTGAGGAAGGGTCCTCTCTATCCCGCGATTAGTCTTTGTTATAAAGTATCCAGTTTTCTTAATTGTTTTCTCAGTCTTTTTTCTCTTTCCCCAACCAGATTATAGAGATGTCTTATCCATTTTATGTTCCTCCATGGTGCCCAGCACATAGTAGACTCTTAATGAATACCTTATAATTGATTGTTTTATATATGAGAGGACAACAGAGGTTTTAAAAGAGTAAACAGGAGCGTATGATGGGTAGGATGTAAATACTGATAATTATTGTTGTGCAAATGTGAGTCTCAAACTTTCTGTGGTGCAGAACAACTGGGATGTGTGCATGTGGGAGTATGTTTTGGCTTCCTAGTCTGTCTCACACCAGAAATAAAATGAGATCCTTCTTTGCACATGATACAATCTTACATTTAGAAACACCTAAGTTTCATGATACAAAATCAACATATATGCATAGTAGCATTTCTATATAACAGCAGCAAACAATCTGAAAAAGAAGCAAAGAAGGGAATCCTATTTACAATATTCACAAAAAGTAATAAAATATCTAGGAATAAACTTAACTAAAGGAATGAAAGATCTTTACACTAAAAAGTATAAAACATTGATAAAAAAATGAAGAAGATAGAGAAAATATGAGAAGCTATTCCATGTTTATAGATTGTAGGAATCAATATTGTTAAGAGGTCTGTACTACCTAAAGTGGTCTATATGTTCAATGTAATGCCTATCAAAATGTCAATAACATTCATTATAGAAATAGAAGAAAAAAATCTCAAAAATTATGTGGAACCACAAAAGTTGCAGAATAGCCAAAGCAATCCTGAGTGAAAAGAACAAAGCTGAAGGTGTTGTATTACCTGACTTCAAATTATAGTACCAAAATAAATAAATAAATAAATAAATAAATAAATAAATAAATAAATAAATCAAGTAAGCAAAGTAGCATGGTACTTCATAAAAACAGATACATAGACCAAAGGAACTGAATAGAGAAGCTAGGAAAATGTCTTTAATAAATGGTGCTTTGAAAACTGATACTTTTATGCAGAAAAATGAAACTGGATCCTTATTTTTTACCTTTTATAAAAATCAAAGTGGATTAAAGACTTCAATGTAAGACATGAAACTATGAAGCTAGTGGAAGAAAACTTTGGTGAAATGTTTTAAGCCATTGGTCTACGCAAATATTTCTTGAGTAAGACCTCAAAAGCATGGGCCACCAAAGAAAAACAGACAAATGGTATTAGATGAATCAAATGGTGTCACAGCCTGGAAAACAATCAACAAGGTGAAAAGGCGACTCGTAGAATGGGAGAAAACATTTGCAATCTATTCAAATCATGAGGGATTAAAAATCAGAATATATGAGGAACTCATGCAGCTCAACAACAATAAAAACTCCCACAAATAATCTGATAAAAATGTGCTAAAGACTTAGACATTTCTCACAAGAAGATATACAAATAGCCAACAGATACATAAAAGAAATGTTCAACATAATTAATCATCAGAGTAATGCATCAAGACCACAGTGGGGTAACATATTACCCCAGTTAAAATGGGTTGTATCAAAAAGAGAAAAAAAGGTTATCAGTAAGGATGAAGAGAAAGGGGAATGCATGTACATTGCTAGTGTGGATGTAAATTAGTACAGTCACTATGGAAAACAGTATGAAGGTTCTTTAGAAAACTAAAACTAGAAAGAGTATATGATACAGCAATCCCCCTGCTTAGTGTAAATCCCAGCTCATTCCCTCCTTGGCTGGGATAACTTTGAAGCATGTGCCTTCCCAGAATTTTACCAGGGAGTAAGTTCCAGTCATCATGTAGGCTGTTTTCCCTTCCTCATCTAACTTCCCTTAGTCAGCTACTGAAGTTTCATGCACTCCCAAAATAAAACACTTTCATTAAAAAAAAAAAAAAAGAAAGAAAAGAAAAGACATTTGCCTTTATATTTTGATTGCAGCACTCTTCACGGTAGCCAACATACAGAATCAACCTAAGTGTCCATCAATGGTTGAATGGACAAGGAATACATCACATTTTACATTTTAAACATATGCAATTTTTATTTGTCAATTATATTTGAGTAAAGCTGGGAGGGGAGACATAAAATTCAAGGCTGTATTTTTGCCTTTTGACTCACCACACATGACATTAATCTTTAAAGTACAAATCAATGCTTTGAAATGCCCTCAGTTTCTACTTAGCTCGTGGAAGAAGAGTTTCTAGACCAGCTGTGGTTCAAGGACCACACTTTGAGCAGCAGCGATGGTGGTGTAAATCACACGCGACTAGTTTTTGTCATGCATACAGGGAATAATAATGCTATTGGACTTAAGTGTATTTTGTGTGACTCTAAATAGGTAATATTAGAAAAACATTCACTAAAATTGAATAATTGTATGTGTGTGGCCAGTGTTGGTGGGAATTAGGGTCATTTTATAACCAGATATTGTAATTTCTAAGAATAAAAAATTCCCTTATCCTCCCCCCATCCCTCTCTCCCTCCCTCCCCTCCCTTCCTTCCTTTTTTGCTTTGAATTGTTCCAAATGCAAATTGGTATATAGAATTAAAATCTTATAAGTGGTCAGGAAGTAGTTTCTTGATGTATTACGTAGATGAGAAATTAAGATGTCAAGAAAACGTGATATTTTTAGCTCATGAAATTTAAAACTGGAAAAATATAAATCATATAATCCCACTATGAAAATCAGATGATAAAGCACTTGTTTATGTGCATATTAATTGTGCACATCACAATGTGCTTGGAGAGCAGCATGAGGAATCCACACGTGGCAATTAATGCTAGAAAATGGAGTGGGATAGGAAGGTTGGATATGTCTGTAAGATCATAATAAAAGATAGTCAATGGTAAACAGGAAAAGTATGCAAAACATATTTAGATACCAATACAATATGTACTCATTAAATATGCACATAGGCAATGACAATAAAATGAATAAAAATTCCCTTTCACTCAATTTTATGTGGAATTTTTGATAAATATCCTCAGATACCCATTAATATTATATCTGCAATAGGATTTTCTTCCTCTTTTTATCTTGTATTGTGTTTCATTAATGTAAAGTAGATTAGAGAATTGATTTGAAGGTATTTACAGTTACATATCTATATTTATCTATATATCTGGGACTTGTTATTACTTTGTTATTGAACAGAGGCAGATATACCAAGGGCCTCCAGCTCTAGGGCTGATTTGGAATAGAGGATTAACTAGAAAAGAGGAGGATGCAGCTGGGGACCATGGATCAGTTACACAGAGAGCGCCGGGGAGTCACTATTAGGAGGGGCTGTGACAGGCTCCTGGTTGTCTCCTACTGACGTGTAAGACATGGGCTAGGGTCCAACAGTAGCCCACCACCACTTGAGGACCTACCAGTCAGTGAAACGGGCCAGGGACAGGAGATCACAGGTAGGTAGACAACAATCCTGAGTGCTCAGACCTGTGTTGGAATTCAGGATGAGAACAAAGAAAGAGGAGCAGGAACGTGCTCCTTTGGGAGAAGAGATTTATAATGGAAACTTCTATCAGTCCTCCCTGGGTGAAGCCAGGAGACCTGTCCATCCAGGACTGTCCACCCTGGGCCAGTGGCTATCTGTCCTCAATTTGCATAATAGTCATCCTTTCCCGTGAGGACAGAAAAGGCTCAGGAAATTGATTTTCTTCTTCCAATACTAAAACCCCTGGGAATCTTCTGCTGAACACACAGGAGGAGAGGATTACATCCTTTGAGAAGTGCTCTTGGGTTATACCGTGCAGAAGCAGCCTAGAGGGAACTGAACTGATGCTGCTTTAGGAAGCTCGGTCTGTGCCCTCACCCCTCCCATGCTCCAGACCAAGTGGTGTCTTCTGCACATGTGATGCTCAGGGCCATGCTTGGCCTTGGAAAGTGAAAACCACAACCAACGCCGTGACCATCCTTCCAATTATTTAACCTATACTTGGACCCACTCTGTAAAATTAAGTAGAACATTTGAGCAATTATCTCAATAATTTAGTTCAAAACAATGAAGAATAAACAAAAACAATTTTAAAGATTAAGGTAATATGTATTTTAGTTTGTATTGTCAATATTCAGATTCCTCTATGATGTCATCAATTTCGCTTTCTCTTTTTTATTTATAACAACAGCACAAAATTGCAATCATCCTGTGTGAAAGGCATTGTGAGGGCGGTGACTTCCTGGGTGAGGTCACCACTTCACTGACTGTGGTGATGGACAGACCTGTCCCAGGTGAGGCTCTGATTGTATAGATTTAGCTGCTTTTCATTTTAGACAAAGATTGTACTTGATAATTAGGATTTTTTCGTAACAGTATCTTATCACTATTATAATAGTTATAACACTATTGAATTAATAATGCATTAATAGTATTGTAAAGTGTATAGTATATAGATTTTCACATGACGAGCAGAGAGAAAAATGAATGTATCTGGCAATTCTGTTTATTTTTCTCTCATGACTGGTGAGTGAGGGGTATTTCTTCAGTTTTATAAACTGTCGTGCCTCTTCTTTGTGATCACTAACACAGAATATTGAATTTTCTCCTATTTATACTTATTTTATTTAGAGTGAAGGCAAGGTTTAAATACATATGTCCTCACAGTACAATCATGATGTTCAAGTGGCTTAATTTAGTTTTCCTTAGAAAAGGTTAAATAGGGCTAAAATATTTGAGCACTCAATTTTCGTTTTATCAAATATCTAGATCAGGGGTCAGCTCCCACGGGTTGGAGCTGGCGTGCTGGTTGTTTTTGTTAATGAAATTTCATGAGCCGCTGCTATGCCTCCCTGTTTAAATACTGTGCAGGGCTGATCTTACCCTACAGCGACAGAGTTGAGTAGCTGCCACAGAAACTGTACGGACTGTAAAGAGGATAATCTTCACTCATTGGTCCTAAGAATGCCAAGCACTGATCAAGATAGTTAACTGAACTTGAGCTAAACCTCTAGAGTTTTTGAAAGATTTAAATAAAACACTGAACATGCATTAAAGATCATGCTTTTATGTCTATCTGGACCAGAAGCTATAAATGTGAAACTCTGAGAGTCATTAAAAATATTTCTAAAGTATGGACATTTAATTAGAAAAACCAACCTATGAAAGGAGCTGACAGTGGGCCATCCCCTACTGAATGCCCTTTACATGTACTTTCTTTTCCAGGCATCGCAGCAATCGCATGAGGTAAGGACTCATACACAGTACTTTATAGATGTAGAATCAGAGATATTAAAGAATAGGGTGATGTTCATTTGGTGGCTCTTGGCAAATCTGGATTTGAACTTGGGAAATCTGGCTCCAGCATCAGCATTCTTCATCATCCCACTCCCTCTATTTAGCAATAATAATGAAAGGATTTCTAATGGAATTTTTTAACAGCTTATGAAGGTAAAATTTACATATGAAAAACTATACATTTAATGCACACAATAGGATGAATTAGAATGCATGTGTGTACCTGTGATAAAATCACTCGTATCAAGGTAATAAATGTAAATCCTTCACCTCTAAAAGTTTCCTTGTGTCCTTGTGTGTGTGTGTGTGTGTGTGTGTGTGTGAGAGAGAGAGAGATAAGGATGCTTAACAGAGAGATTCACCCTGAAAAGTGTTTCAGTGCGTGAGACTGTGGAGTGAACGGTAGGCTCTAGGAGCAGATCTCCAGACTGGTGCATCTTGCACATCTGACCCTTTGTATCAGTGAACAACAACTCCCAATATCACCTTCTCAGCCCCAAACACCCACCATTCTGTTCCCTGTTTTCTTGTCCCATTATTTTTAGATACCTTTTGTAAGTATAATTATATAGTAATTGTCTTTATGAGACAGGCTAATTTTACTTATTATAAAACAGTATAAATTATTGGTGGAGAAATTGGAACCCTTATATGCTCTTGGTGGCAGTGAAGGACTGGAACTAATTGATCACCAGTCATGTGCACATATGGAAGTAAAACTCAACACAAATCAAGCAGACGGGGAAAGGGGTCTGCTTTATATTCACATATAATGGATACGATGTACAGTATCTGGGTGATGAATACGCTTATAACTCTGACACAAACTGTGCAAATCAATTCATGTAGCCAAAATATTCGCACTCCTGTAATAGTCGGAAATTAAAAAGAAAGCATACAGCACTTTGGGAAAAAATATAGAGGTTCTTCAACAAATTAAAAATAGAAGTACCATATGATCCAGCAGTTCCACTTCTGGGTACATATCCAAGTTACTTGAAATCAGGATCTTAAAGAGTTCTACACTCCCAAGTTCACAGCAGCATCATTCACAACAGTCAAGATAGGGAAGTAACCAAATGCCTATCAACAGGTACATGAAATGGATAAAGAAAATGTGGTATATGTGTACAATATTTTTTAGCGCTAAAAAAAGAAAATCTTATCACCTACAGCAACATCAAATTTTAATGCATTAAGTCCATTATTATGAATTATGTGTTAATGGCAATCTGTAAGGTTATATTTGCATTTGTTGCCACACAGCCTATTATTTTGGGTCTTTATATAGTCTTCTCATCAATTTACATGTAGCTATGATGAATGCTTGTATGGTCAGTGTTTGAAAAGACTCCTCTCTGTACCTATACCTATGGCAAATAATGGCTAGAATGAGTTTTAACTTTTCAGCTTATTGTTTAAAATGTTGTAATCGTAGACACAAATTGGGAATAGTTAACCACATAAAGATCCCTGAATATTTTTCTTTGACGATAGTTTCAATGAATTCCTTTTGAGACAGGGTGAAAGAAAAAAAAAAAAAACAAAAACACGGTTGAGAAAATGAGATAAAAAGGTATCATTAAATGAAATTACAGGTAGGTCTTTATGTAGAAAATTATAGGGTTTCTCTATCTTATGTAAAGAAATGTTTTACCAGAAGTGTTTCTCAACTTCTCTGCTAGTGTATTAATAGTTATACACCGGAAATGTGATTCAGAATCGTGGTAATTATGGTATAAATTTAGGTTACAAATATAAATTCACCTGAAGTGTTTAGTAAGTGAGGTAGAATGAAACATTTACAAAATTTAAAGTCTTCAAATCTCTTTTTCATGTGGTATCCTGGCTTTAGTATTTGAAACTAGTTTGTTTTCCAGGTTAGAATCATGACTTGGCGTCCTACTTTCTGAAGCCTGATTATTTTCTCACTGCAGAGCTGCCAGGGCGTTTCTGTGTGTTTCAATCTAAAGTATGTTACGCTCTGGAAATTGTGAAATAACTAGGCATTTACATATTTAGCATATAGCTTTTGAGTGTTCTGGAAAAGCAGAATGGTGCAGTAATACCCATTAGTCTCTTCTGTCATTTCATCATCACAAACCTCTCATTACTGAACACTTTTCTGTAATGCTGTTTAAATAATTGTATAAGATAATATAAAGGCAAACCTTATAGAGTAGGGTCTTTAACCAACACAGAAAACAAGAAATTTTAGTATTAGAAGAAGTAACGAATTTTTCTCTTTCAGCCCTTCTAAAGTCCACCTGCAGCCCTTTGCACGACTCCTCGTGTTTTGTAGTTTCCATGCTGTCAGTCTGTCACAGTCACAAGGCGCTGCGTTTCCCAGTTTCCCAGTCTGGAGAGAGAAAACCAGTAACTTAATTTTCACCAGTAAATCGTGTGCTGCGAATAAAAAATGAGCTACCCAAGGAAACAGGTATTGAGATAGTGGTAGGTGCTGCGTGTCTATGGCCTCATTCGGGGCATGTGGCACAACAATGTGTTTGTTGTTGCCAGGGCATTGCCATGTGATTCTCAGAATGGCTGTTAGCAAGTCACCCTAAGTCGCCTCCAGCAGCCCAGCGATTCTGTGAGTTCTAAAGATCTCTTTTGTGGCCGGGTATGGTGGCACGTGCTTGTACTGCCAGCACTCTAGGAGGCTGGAGTTGATTGATAGTTGGTTGATAGTTCAAGACCAGACTAAGCAAGAGTGAGACCCTGTCTCTAAAATTAGCCAGGTGTTGTGGCAGGTGCCTGTAGTTACAGCTATGTGGGAGGTTTAGGCAAGAGGATTGCCCAACCCCAGGAGTTTGAGGTTGCTGTGTACAACGATGCCATGGCACAGAGTGAGACTCTGTCTCATAAAATTAAAAATAAATGTAATAAAGATGTCTTATAAAGGTTATTCCTTCCCAAATTAGAGTCTGTGCATATGAATGTAGAGCCAGCTAAACACCCCAAAACCAACCAACCAACCAACCAAACAAACAAACAAACCAGAACTAATTAGATATTGAGGTCAAGATTTTAGCCAGGAGTCTAAAGTGCTGAGATAAAATGCAAAATAAAGTCATAGTCAAGAGGCTAAGGTAAAGTCCCTAGACATACTCATATCTACTTCCTGGCCACATAACAGTATGTTAAGTCATTAATATGAGTGTCTGATTTCCTTAAGTCCTAAGCTCTACAGTTGGTATTGTTGACATTTCCGTTGGATACTTCTTGTTTTATTTTGATCATGAAGGTGCACCTCAGTTTTTCAAATGAACATTTTGGTTTATTATTTCAGAATTTGGGGGAGCAATTTTTGTGAAACCATGGTTAAGTCAAAAATCTGTGTTGATTTTGAATAAGTTTCATCATGAAACTCGTGACACAGACAGCTTGAAATATCAGTGAAGTGTTTGGGAAGGATATGGATAGTGAACTCACAGTACATGGGTGACTTGAGAATTTCTGTTCCAAGGATTTCATCTTGAAAATAAGCCACATGGGTGACCCAAAACTAAGGTGGATCTAGATGGACTGAATGGAATCCATCTCAATGTACACGTACATGTCAATTAGCAGCGTAGTTTGACATTACTGTTCTAACAATATTGAACCATTTGAAATAACTCAGGAAAGTTGAAAAGATGGATAGTTTCCTCATCAATTAAGGAGTGTTGGAAGGGAAATCATCTCAAAACTTGACTGTCTTTTCTGTCACAACATAAAGGTAAACCATTTCTGTACCGTAATGTTACATGTGACGAAAATGGATTCTTTGAGAATCACAAATTTTTGGCACAATGATTAGATAAAGATGGAGTGCTGAAACACAGCTCCAAATAAAATATTTATCAAAAAAAGCTGCTGGTGTCTGATGGTCCAGTGTTGGTGTTATCCACCACAGCTTCATGAAACCTGGTCAATGATTATAGCGGATGTCTATGCAACTGGATGATAACATGATGAGATGCTTGGGGTTAAGCAGCCAAAACTGGTGAAGAGATCCAGGCCAATCCTCTCGCAAGACAACTCTCAACCACGTGTGGCACAAATAACAATGCTCAAACTACAGAAGTTGGGCTTGTGCACCCTCAGTCATTGACGTTTTTACTACCTCTTACACCAACTGGCTACCACTTCTTCCGGGCTTTGGACTACTTGTGAGGAAAAATGTTCCCTTTTCCACAAGCTGGGGAAAATGCCTTTCATGACTTCACTGCCACTGGCTCTCCAGGCTTTTGTTGGCTACTGGCATAAGGAAGCCAGCCTTAAGATGCCAAAACTGTGTCCACAGTTTGGGTGCATACTTTGATTAATTGTACTGCTTCTTGTTTGAGATATAATAAAGCAAAATTTGAAATCAGAATCCAAATTCATATTTCATGACCTAACACACAGTTTCTCTTCCCTTGCTCTAAAGCTTGTCACCACACACATCTCTGTTTCATGAGGTGTTCAATATATTGATCCACAGTCACCTCACTTTCTGTCCTCATTTCTTTCCTATTTCTGGTGAAGTTTCACAGTCCCTCATTAGAGTCATGCTTTTTAAAACACAATTTTTGCCCCCCCCCCTTTTTTCTCCACCACTGCAGAAAACAAATCCAGTTGTTCATTAGCTTCATGCCTAAATGTGCAGTGTAGAATTTCCAGAGAAAAACATAGTAGCCTGGCTGATATTTACTACTCTATATTTTATAATCTCCAATCAACAGAAATCATCTTTAAATTTAATACAATTGACCCTTGTTCAAACCAATCGAATATGGGTTTGAACTGAGTGAGTCCGATTATGCACAGATCTTTGTTCCGTACAAGTAACACTGGAGTGTCTGCCCCTCCTGCTTTTTTTTCCTCCTCACCTTTTTCTTCCCTGCCACTCCTGAGAAAGCAAGGTCAGCTGCTCCCCAGCCTGCTCAATGTCAAGACAACAAGGACGAAAATCCTTCTGATGATCCAGCTCCACTTCATGAACAATAAATTTATTTTCTCTTCCTCATTATTTTCTTAATAACATGTTTTGTCTCTAAATTGTTTATCATAAAAATGAAATTTATAATACATATGAGGAGACTTCAAAAAATGTACGGAAAATGTTATGAAAAAAGTATGTGTTAATTTAAATATTTTTTTTCACCAAAATAAACTCAAACTAACTTGTTATAACATTGTCTGAACAGGATCTTCTTTGAGGTACTTATAATTATTATTTCTCAAAAATTTATCAATAAACAATATACAAGCAACATTTTCACATCATTCAATACTCTTCTGAAACATACATATGTGTGTTTTAAGACATTAATAGTGTTCTAAAACATGTAGGTAGTTCTGTAGTTATGACAAATATCCCACAGATGTGTAAGATATTAAGTCTAGGAAAAGGTGGGTGAGGGGAATTTTGAGTTCTTATTTCCTTTGCAACTTTTCTGTAAATCTACAACTATTCTAAAGTAAAACATTTCATTTTTTAAATTTATTTATTTTTATTGTTAAATCATAGCTGTGTACATCAGTGCAATCAAGGGGTACAATGTGCTGGTTTCATATACAATTTGAAATATTCTCATCAAACTGTTCAACGTAGCCTTCATGGCATTTTCTTAGTTAATGTATGTAGGCATTTTTTTCCTGCATTTAGTAAGTTTCGCCTGTACCCATAAGTAAAACATTTTAAATAAACGCTTCTCTCCTTAAGACAGACAGTGGATTCCACGGAGGGAATGCTTAGCTAAAAGAGCCATGATGACTCTGTCTTGTATTCAGCATTTGCATAACCCGTTAGAGAACTTAGAGGTTTCTGTAGGGTTATATTGATTAAGACTTTGACTATACTTAGTAAGAAAAGAAGCAGTCAATAATGGTAATTATAATGATCATGAAAGTAAAAACAGACATCACAACACAAATTAGATTTCATAGAGCTAGAATAATATGCTAACATTTAATCACAGTAGAAGCAGAAATAAGTCCTTACCTTTAGTTCAATCACAGATTGAGAGAAGTGGTGAGAATCACTTGAAATTTCATGATATTGAAAAATAGATGTAATAAAAAGCATAATTATCCAGATTTTTTTTTTCATTTCTGAATTCCAACTATCTGACGAAGGATTTAAATGCCAATTACACAAAGATGGTTAGAATTACCTATGTCCCTTGAGAACCTTATTTTATGAGGAAGACATATACCTGTATGAAAAATATATTGTATGTAATTGGTAAGTTTTGTAATGGAAGCATGGACACAATGCAATAAAAAAATAGAAAAATAGGAATTAGTAGAAAATGTGATATATAGCAGTTCAGAAATTCTTGCATGGCAACATTTTACATTGTATCGTATTTTCTCTGTCAAGTACTTGTCCTGCTGATCTTCTGGCTGATATGTCGGGAAGGGTGTGAAAAGCATGTCTGCTGCTAATGGGAGTGTGGTCTCTCCAGACCAAGCATTTGTGTTACTACGTGAGTTGGGAGCAGATCTCACTGTTCTTCTCATGAAGCAACTTTCTCAACTTGGAAACTATGGCTGACAAATTGTGGTTATTCAGAAATTATTCTCTAACAGACATTTTCTCATAAATAAGCAAGATTATTTCAAGGGATATAACTGATAGTATTGGAAGGTAATGATAAAACTTGAACTCTCTGGAGGAAATTAGAATTTCACAAATTGTCTATTTACTACCTTTAGTTTTCCAAAAGGTAAGCATTGTTCTGATGAGATTGCCAGTGATACTGACAAATATAATTTTTGGTGTTGCAAAATGAAATATGTTAACATTTGGAAGATTTACTTATCCGTGTGAGCTAATATTTTCTAAATGACCAATGCATGATTGTTAGCAATAGGTAAAAGACCCATAAAACATGCAAAAAGACCCACAAACCAAAATGAAAACATTCAAAACTACTAATAGATTATAATGGAGTGAAGTACAAAAAGTTAATTGATATAATTTCATATTTAATATTGCAACTAGACTATGTGTTGGTGTGATAACAAGAAAAATATTCAGAATTATTTTATTAACAAAATGCTACTAACAAAGTTCTTCCACCTAAATATCTGTGCATGTCTTCACATACTTAACCAAAGCCACATATTACAAACAGGTAGGCTGAAAGAAATTAAAGATGTTGGCAAAAACATCAAAATATGCTACCTTTCCTACTATATTCTTTGTGTGTCCTTTTTTAGAATATAAATTTATGTTTATAAAATATGTTATTTTTAAAAATGTAATTATGTTACTATTATATTTGAATTAATTGTTAAAGATTTTCACTTGAAATATTTACTGCAGCAAATATTGATATATGTAATACATATAAACAAAACTTCTTTTCATCCTCAATAATTTTTAAAATGTAGACAGTCCTGATACTAAATAGTGGAAAAGCTGTTACTTTTCAAAACATTACATAAAAGGTTTTGATGAAAAATGACCAGTTCTTCTGTCTCATTAACAATGCAAACTCAAGAGAGATTGCAGAACTGGAGAACACCTAGTTACATTAAAAAAAACTCTTGGAAAGTAAAACAATCTGAGATTATCCCTAAATTTTTTGTTGCTTATAGATAACCATAGTTTAGTTCCTAATATTCTGCCCTTCTGGATGTTGTCAAATTCTGTGATTTTGTTGCAAAATTTTAAGCATCACTGACATTGATTTTATGACTTACTTGTGAATATAATACCATATGTAAGAAAGATAAGTGGTGTAGACAAATCACTAAATGTAAACACATGATTATTTAAATTTAGGATAGTTCGATGTATGCTAGAAATTTAATGGGAGTTTGTTTGTAAGCCAACAGAGGTTGGTTAGAAATATATGCAAATGTGAAAAAGTAATCAAACTCTGTTAGGCATGAAAAAGTGCTTTCTCCAAATTGTATTTGAAATTCATAGAAAACAGTAACAATTTATAAAATACATGTGATGAATCAAGCTGGAAATTACACTGGTAAATTCAGAAGCCAAACAAAAATTATGAGAGGATAAATATATAAATTGATAATTGGTTCAGAATAAAAATCACATAAATTATTAGGGACTGATAAAACAATGTGTAGAATAATTCTCACATCCAAAAATATTTTGGTTAGTAAAACAAAGAAATAAAACATTCTATATTCAATAATTTACAATGATTTTCTTCTACTCTTAAGGAAATATAACAAAAATATATATCACAACCATGACAATACATCTTCTCTTGAATGAGATCATTTTTCAGAGACTAAAACTGAAGTTGATTTTAAAAATTCCACCAGGTACACTGAGAGTAAAAACATAAAAGGGAATAATTGTGATGGATGGTAAGGGATGTGCCTCCCATTAGATCTGTGTTTCAAATAAGGGAGATAAATGCGGACATTTCTCTCCCTAATATTATGCAGTTTGCTGTACATGTTCATTTCCCCTCTTGCTTACACAGAGCTTCCACCAACTGGTATGTTCAAGTGGTGGCTTTGTACTGACGTTTCAATGTATGAAGGGTATATTGTGTCTGTTGTAAACAGATTAAAAGTAGCAGCATTCCATCTACCATGCGAAGAAAATATAAGTGTGGCCTGGAGAGAGATGGCTGTGCCAAAGCTCTCAAATATTAGACAGGACATGTGTTTGTTTTCCTGAGATGGTTCACTTGGGATAGAGTCCCCAGTTCCATTCAAGTGGCTGCAAAAGACATTATTTCATTCTTTTTTTTTTTTTTCAAAAACATGAACCACTTGATTCTTCTGTCTTTCTCTACCTTCCCTCCTCTCTCCTTCCATCTGTCTCTCCTCCTTGCCTCCTTCCTGTCTTCCTTCCTCTTCATTACTTTGCCCGTACTTTCCTGACCTTCTGCTTTTATGTAAACTTAAAATAACAGTGAGGTCTCTCCCTCCATTCAATGCACAGCTAGTGTTATAGACTCTGTTTGGAAAATAAATACTATCTTATTGATAATATATATATTTCCGGCCTTGCTTCTTAAATTTTTTGTGTTTGTGCTTTATATCTCTGATTACATTTGTGGTTGGTGATTTTTTTAAAAATCAAACATGCCAGGATTTATGACCTTTGTCACAAGTTGTTTTTGCATTTCTTATAACATCTAGCCCTGTATTATCCAGGCTATAGTGGTGCAATAATATGCATTAGTTTAATTTCTTAGTATATGTGTCATAATAAAAAACTTTATATCTCTGTTTACGAAACCTCCGGATAGTGGGTTTAAATGGTCCATTCATAGGAATATTACTTCTTTTATAAATTTTTTTTTGGAGTAATTAGGACAAAGTTGTAAATCTTAGAGACTTAGATAATTTTTAAGAATAATAATTTCAGTTTATACTTTTACATTGATTTTACCCATCAAGATTTTTAAAATGAGTTAGAAACGTATCAGTCATTTAGGTAATGCAGAGCACCCTTACCTTCAACTTGAATAGCATTGAGGGTGAAGGTTTATGTCCTCTGTCATAATGGTCCTTGCAACACGAGGATTTTCCTGGAGAACAGCTTGTGTGGTTTTCTATTCTCCTGTCCACATCCTAAGTCACTGCTCCCTGGGGAATGGCAGTGATCTTGGTCCAGTAATGAGTGTGGAAGAAGAAACTGGGTGTACATTCCACATTTACTAAGTTTCACATATACCATTGTAAGATGCACCACAAGTGTATTATCACCAATCCCCCTCCTTCCACCCCCCTCCCCCCTCCCTCCCCTCCCTTTCCCCCCTCCCCCTATTCCTAGGTTGCAGATGGGTTACAGCATTCATGTGAAAACCCTAAATTAGTTTCATAGTAGGGGAGAGTACATTGGATACTTTTTCTTCCATTCTTGGGATACTTTACTAAGAAGAATATGTTCCAGATCCATCCATGTAAACACAAAGGAGGTAAAGTCTCAACACAATGACTGTGAAATTGCCAGGAAGGCTATGTTAACCAGTGTGTTATAAATGTGTCAACCGGTCTGTGAAACTAATGTATGATGCCCCATGATCATACCAATGTACATAGCTATGATTTAATAAAAAAAAAAAAAAGAAAAAAAAAAAGAAACTGGGTGTAGGGAGCTCGGGTTCTCCCCTGAGAAAGTGTGTGTCCATCTCTACCGTTCTCTACATTCGATGCACGGCGTCAGCAGGGGAAGGCCCTGTGGCTCCTGGGTCACTCTTCCATTCTAGGTCCTTTAAATGTTTGTTTTATTAATAACAAAAGAAAT
This sequence comes from Loris lydekkerianus, assembly GCA_963574355.1. NCBI lineage: Eukaryota > Metazoa > Chordata > Mammalia > Primates > Lorisidae > Loris > Loris lydekkerianus. Next base: position 31,624 of record CAUYPK010051302.1, on the reverse strand, counting down.
ATTTTGGTCTTAGAACTCCCTTTGCCTTATGAATTATTTCAAGATGCTTCAGATTCCAGTTGGAGAAGAGTGAATAGTATTTGTATGTGGGTCCTGTCGTGCTCTTGACAGAGAGCTTAAGAAAAAAATGTGACTCTAGTCTAACAATGATGAGATATAGAGAAGACAATTGAATTATTTCAAATACAATATAAACTTACCGTATATACTTGAGTATAAGCCGAGTTTTTTCGGCACAAAATTTGTGTCGAAAAACCCAAACTTGGCACAAATTTTGTGCCAAAAAAACTCGGCTTATACTCGAGTATATATGGTATGTATGATCCATATCCACTCACTGTATGTGCTTGGTAAACTTTTCTTCCCAAGCTCAAGTAATTCTCCGAGGGGGTGATATTTGAGCAAGGAAGGGCATGTGGTTGAATGTTATCAGAAGAGGTAACTATAGGAAAAAAAGGAGGAAACATGAAGCAGTGAAAAGGCTCCAATACTAGAGAACTTCTCAAAATCTCTGCAGTAGTCCACTGGATGATACTGAATACTAAAATTCAAAAACACATCATATTTGCAAATGTGCAATTTTATTCCCTTATATTTTATACCATAATAAAAAAATTAAGATTAAATGAACTAGTGTTCCCTGTAGCCTAATGCTAGCTACGATTTAGGATTATATGTGTTAATTCTTGTAGTCCTTAAGTCTTAAAATAACTTTGAATAATGACTGTCATGAAATGCATTTTAATTTTTTATTTCAGAATATATATATTTGGGGGGTACATATGTTTTGTTTACACAATTTATTTTTGTACATATGAGTCAAAGTAACAAGTGTCTTCTTCACCCTGATAGTGTGCACTGTAATCAAGAGCTGTGAATTTATTTGCACCTTTCCCCTCTCCCCCCAGCTTGATTTTCACTGACATTTACTTCCCTATGGGCACTTGAGTGTTGACCAGTTAGTTCCAGTTTGGTGTTGAGTACATGCATTAGTTTCTCCGTTCTTGTGATGTGTCACTTAGAAGAATGATTTCCAGATCCATCCAAATTGTCATCAAACATACTAGACCATCAGTTTTTTATGGCTGAATAGTACACTGTGATAGGCACATACCAAATTTTATTGATCCATTCATGTGCACTTGGGTTCTTTCCACATCTTTGTGATTGTAAATTGTGCTGCTATAAATATTCAAGTGCAGGTGTCCGTTTTATAAAGTGACCTTTTTTCTTTTGGGTATATACTCAGAAGTGGGATTGGTAGATAAAATGGTAGGTCTATTTTTAGTTCTTTGAGACATCTTCATACTATTTTCTGTAGAGGTTGTACTAGTTTACAGTCCCACCAATGATGTTTAAGCAGGAATGATCAGGAGGATGTACCTTATTAGCTTATTTTTTCCATTCCCATCAAAAACATCTCATGTTAAACTTCATGAATACAAACTGAGTTACATAGTCACCTTCAGCTGCAAGGGAGGCCAGGAAAAAAAGTAATTGACTTTCTCATTTTAGTAGTGGGAGCTAAATAGTGAAAACATACGTGGTAACACAAACTGAGTTTCTCTAACTTCTGTTATCTGTCTAATAACTCATTCCATGCTTTAAGAAACATTCAGACCTTTAGTTTAGCTATATAAAATTATCTAGATTTATCATAATTTTAATAATAAAATGCACATCAATATTTTATCATATTCTGAACAGTGATTACATGGCATTTTATATTTCACAAATATATGTGTGTGTGTATATATATATGTATATGTATATATATGTATATGTATATATATATATATATATATAAAATATCTCTCTCTGTATAGGAGATATCTATATCTATCTATATGTGTATATATATATAGCCTACTTATTTGGATGATTTTGAACCATAGATCATGTTAAACTTTAATTTAATTTCTTTCTTTTCTTGTTTTTTTTTTTCTACTGCACTAGAAATTCTTAACTTAAAATTTTTAGTTTAGAAATTCTTAACTTAAAATTTTTATCTCCTTCATATAGAGGTAGGTTTTCAGATAGCATAAGTTTTGGATAATGAAGAGATTTTGAATTTCTGTTAGACATTAAGGCAATGAGTAATCAGGATCTAAGGTTAGTAGGTTAAAGATTTCATGTCCAATGGGTTCTTTAGTTGTCAGACAGTTGGCTAACAAGGAGCAAAGGTTTTGAATAGATAATGATTCTAAGAAAGAGAAGCTAAGTTATTGGAGGTGATAGTAACACTCTAACACTTCTCAGCAGAGTTAAGAATTCAGAGGAGGAAGCAGAAGCTATAGGATGCCACTGAGCCTGACCATTTCCTGACCTAGATGTTCCTACCAACAGCCCATTTTTGCATCTTTTATAACAATATGCTCTATGAGAGAAATATTTATGATTTAAAAGAAAAATCAGTATCCCCAGATAACTGTCAGCTCAGTTTTTGTAAGCTTCTTGAAGATAGCTTATCATACTAAGGAATGGGAATATCATTGCTTTCCCAAAAATAGTCTATTTCCTACTTTGTATTTTCCCACTGTTCAATTAGGAGTCACCATGGAAAAATGCTAACTTTCTTTTATTCAGATGGACAGGACTTAAGAGCACTAAGCTTTATAATTTTGATGTAAATGTGGGAAGGGTAAACTTTAAAAATTCAGTTAACATTACTAAGACATATTTACATATTTATTTTTCTTTTTAACTTGATTCTTGCTTTATATTTAAATCTTAAAGTCATAACTATTTTAAAATTGATGTTGCATTCAAAATAGAATTGAGGTGAGGATTTGAGATTTTCCGAAAGTATAATCAAGCAAATGAAAGGGATATAAATTCAAATTTTGAATTTGAGTAGCCTTGTTGATTTGGAGAATTTTGTGAAAAGCTATATTATGAAAGTTATAATCAAAAAACAGAATCTAAAGCCAATGATAATTATTCTTTATTACAAAAACATCAAACATGAGCTGAGTGATTTTAAGACAAATCATTTTCTTCCTTCGCATTTAACTTTGAATAAATACTTTTATAAATATGTTTAAAAGTGTTCTTAGAAATTGAGATCATACCAGAAGTGCAATTTAAACTCTGTTGTATTTTACAGCTAGACTGGCTGCTCAGATATTTCTTCTCAAGGTCAAGGGTATAATGAAATCTCTAGAGGTTTCAATAAATTAAAAGTGAAAATATGACTAGAAAACTTTGGACATGGGTAAATTTGGTTAGAAAACCAGCAGCAAGAAGCAAACTCAATTCAACTTGTGTTTATTTGTTTCTTTCAAAACTATCCCTTTCATTGTATTTTGTAATATTTTTGATTCAGAAAACATAATATATGTATATATTCTATATGTTAATTTTTAGTTATAAACATACAGTTGATGCCCATGATTCTCTATCTCCAGACCTAAAATATTATCAATGGCAGAGGTAGGTCTTGGTTACTTAGACCAGATAAGATTTCATTTATTCAATAAAGGGAACTCAATGAAGGCTCACAAAAGCAGTCAAACAAAAAACACCTTTAAAAATGATACTATGAAGGTTAGCCGAAAATAAAAACATATGCTTCTATATTTGCCATTTTAAGGGCTGAATGCAACAATTTAGGTATGTACTAAATATACATACATTCCACAGAAATATTTTAGTCTTCATAATTCACCATTTTCAGAATTTGAGACAAGAATAATATGCAACCTGCTGCAGTGACAAATATCTGTGAGATGGAATGTCACGATTAGCCAATAAGCAGATGAGATGGGAGGCAATTCACTCATTATCAGTCCCTGGACATGAATATCTCAGATTTCACCTGCCTAAGATTCCTCGGGTGATAGTTTTCTTTCTGGTTTCAGAGCTCATATAACCCCATCTGCGAAGTATAATATAATGCTCATTTCTATTTGTCTTTTAGTTGAATTGTATTTTTTCCTTTTTGTTTTACAAATCAATACTTCCTTGGATGTCACGTATTGATCCTACTGGTTCATTTATTGGCAGTGACCTACATTTCAGGTGGTTGGTATCTTAACCTATTTGAAAACTACTATACATTTATCAGTAGAGACAAAACAAATCCATGCAGAAATATTAAACACATTGTTTCCTTTTGCTTAGGAAGCATCATTTTCTCATTACTCCCTATTGGGTTCTTTTCTAGGCATATTACCTTTAATTTCTGGTATTGATCTTATACGACTATAAATCATATTTGTGAGCTGCTCACACAGATGCCTGTGTGACCATCGTCACCAGCCACTGCATCCCACAGTTCTCAGTAAGCTTTCCAGAATTTCCCTGGTGGGTACTGATAACACCTGTAAAATGGTTTAAATGACTTTGAAGTTGAATTCAATTTGACCCACCCCTACCTCTGCTCAATATTTTATTTGTACATTTTGAATATTAACTATTTCTGTGTTTCCTTTAAAATAATTAACTTTGTATTTTTCTGGCTATCCCAATAAGTCACAAACCTAGAGGTAGTGTGTTTATTTCTGTGTTACTTAAATAGTCCACAGAGTGACTGACATTAGGGTACTAGTCAATACAGGTTGATTGAATGAATTAACATTTTATTTCTATATGATGAGTTTTGTTAAAACAAAGAGCTGGTGCCCTGCTATATGGTTGCTATCTCTCCACAGTATTATATTCATTTTTTTCAAGAAGTTACTAGTTATTGAGCCAAATGGGGAAATCTCACTGTGATCCACCTTTATAAATGAGCAGTCACTTGTGTTTTACAACTCTGAGGTCTTTCCTCTAAATATATTTTTTCCTTGCAGACCATGGATGTTGAACTTTAAGGTTTCATGAGACTGTTCTCAAACTGAAAAAAAAAAAAAAAAACCCAGAAGCTCCTTAAATCTGTAATCAACTATAAATGACATTTTTTAGCAGATCTATATAAGGGCTAAGTTTGCATTTCCTTTAAATCATATTTGTCCAGTTTTACTAAGGAAGAGGATCAGAACCAAGCTTCTATTTAAATGTGTCAAGGTAGCTTTGGGACAAAGGAAATGATACAGCCGCCTCATTACAAGACCCCTCCCATGGGCTGAATGAGCTCACCCACAGTACAATAATTAATCAACGCCAAATTTAGAGAGGGTTTCCTGGAATTAGCTGAGACCGGTATCCTGTTGTGGTATGCCAGTTGAATTTTGCTTTAGGAACTGGGCGTTCGCTCTCGCAACTGCTATTCGTCTGTCTCGTTTTGTCTGCTCAGAGCTGAGTTTCCCTCTAAGGACTGCCCTCAGCTAACGCAAGCTGCTTTGCCTGATTTTATGCCTGCTTCCTGAGGGCAACCTGTATTTAATGAATTAATGTAGGAGTAAAAAGATAATGGGCTCCCTGCCTTGATGTAAACAAATCAGTGTCCTCCCAGCTCCAGGCTTCCTCCCATAATCTCCATTCGAGGCCTTCGTTGCAATTTTCTCACAGTTCAATCTCTCTACCTGCCAGTGCTTTCTCCTTGTCTCTCTTCCTGATGAACCACTGGTATGAAAATTTCAAAGGCCCTACATATCTGCTTCCTGGGAAGCTGGTGCTAACTGATGTCATAGGAAGCTGACTCTGAAATGGGTACACTCAACAGATTGTCATGAAAAACCCTTATCATCTGTGGAAAATGGAGCATTGCTTGGCTGTGACGTGACTGTGGAATATACATTCAGCTTTCCTGGGGGCTGACATGGGATGGAAGGATCCCCCATCCATGACACTGATGTGCACTTTCTCAGGTGTCTGATGGATGTGGAGGATGTGATGACTATGTGGAAGGTGGTGGCTGTTTTTGGCATCATCAATGCATTAAAAAAAGACAACCAAAAGCCGAAGGCATATGAAGCATGAAGGATGGAGAGCTGTTGTTGCAGCACACAGAGTGACTTCAAACTCCTGAAGCCAGGGATGAGGGTCTGGTTCAGGTCTTATTTATAAGTATGGCAGGGGAGGGTTGTCTCCTCAACATTTGAAGATCTGGGTGCCAGGTCACAGGACACTGAAACCAAGGACACTGACTGTGATGAGGTGAGACCCTTCTCCTTGGAATAGGAGCCTGTCTCAAAGCATCGAGTCCCCAGGTTCCCTTACATGTTTTAGTCTTTCGGAAATAGCCCATTCTTCCCTGTGGCAGGCTGGAGCTCTTCCCTTTCTTTGAGAAATTACCGAAGCTTCTTCCTTGTAAGACACGGAGACCTCTCTGTGGATCTCATTCTGCTTCCCTCATGAGCTGTATTGGAAAGTGCTCAGCCTCCAAAGGGAGGAAAGACACTATCTACCACATCACTGCTGGACCCAACCCGTATGTTCTAGCAGGAGCAGGAATAATGGATATAGGCCCAGATATTGAGAGTGCTCTATCAAGAGGGGTAAAATTTAAATGCAGTTGTGCTCCCTGATAGCAATTAAGATAACAGGATCTTGAAATGGTGACGGCCACAAGGAAGTCCTTATCCACCAATTGCAAGGAAAGTGCTTTTGTTTGAATATTGTTCTCTTTAAAATTTACATTGAAGTTTAAATACTAGGTATCAAAATGTCCCTCTGTAGTCCATAAATATATAACATTTTATATGCTAGTTAAATATATATTTTGGAGGAAAGAAAGATGGCCTGATATGAGAATATATTTGAGTAAGGGAACAATGAGCATGGAGTGGCTGGTTAGTAAATGGTGGATATGAAAATACTCGAAGATCAAGGGCAAAAAGATCAATGGAGGAATTGACACATGTGGCTAACCTGTAGAAGTGGGTACAAGGAGTGAGGAATTTTATATGACCTATAAATCTCCAACAGAGAACATGAATGATGCACTAATAAAAACATGTGGACAGGATGACCTGCTATGTCCTCTGCCTATACCATTGGCCACTCTAGTGCTGGCAGAAGGTGTCCATGGTGGCCTGAATGGCGATGTTTGCAGGAATGTAGGCTGCACCTTGACTTAACATAGCATCCCACTCACAAAGATGAATTATCTACTGCTTCTGTGGAGAGTCCAAACTTCCAGAAACAGACCAGCCTTGAGGTCCTGATATAGCATTATCCCCCGAGGAAACACTCCATCATCCTGGCAGTGAGGTGATTATATCGATCTGCTTTTACAACAGAACAGTGAGTCATTCATTATGACTAGAATAGGCATATACACTTGGTGTAGTTTGCCTTCAATGAATATCGCATTGGCCATCGTTAGTATCAAGATCATGGACATCTCTGCAACTGACATGGAGTACCATGTAACACTTCACCAGAGCAAGTAACAGCTTTTAGAGAAAGAAAGTAAGGAAGAAAGCTAACGGCAAAGATATCCACTGATTATATTATCTTCCACACAACCTGGAAGCTGCTGTCAGGGAAGAATGTACAGCTGAGACTCTATTGACCTGGCAAAAAATTCTCTGCATGTCCAAGAATACTATGTTCACAAAGCCAATGAGCATGCTATGCTATATTATGTCCAAGTCAGGAGTGTATGTAGACCCGTTAACCAGGACCAGGACATAAATGTAGAAGTGGCCCTTCTATGAACTGTTTTTGTCCCCCCAACCACTTCAAAACGTATCTTTAAGCCCTAGCTCTCAATATGGAAATAAGACAACTATAGAAGTAATTGAAGTGTAAATGAGGTCATGAAGAAAAGCTTTAATTTTGATGGTATTAGTCTCACTATAAGAAGAGACACCAGAGAGAGTTCTACCTCTTTCTTTGCCATTTGAGGACACAGAAAGAAGGTGGCCATTCGTAAGCCACAAGGAAAACCCTCATGAGAAACTGCACTCAGGCAGATTCTTGGTTTTGGACTTTTTTTTTCCAGCATCTGGAAGTGTGAGAAAATAATTTTCTGTATTTTAAACCACCCCATCTATGATGTTTTGTTATTTCAGCCTGAGAAAACTAATACAGGTACAAAGAACTTACTCCCAGTATAACACTTGGAAATTATGCTTCTTGTTCATCAAGACATTAAGCTCTGCAGTTCTGAAGGTCCTAATTCTGAGGGGCAGATGCTTCCTTTTGTGGATTCAGTGGGAATTGACTGAACTTAAATCTATGGCTGCTACCTGACTACTTTGGGGTCCTGGTCCAAGAGACTAGCAGACAAAAAAGGAGGCCCCTTCCTACAAGGGATAATTGAGGGAAAGCTGCTATTTTTCAATTCGGGCAGGGGTGAAAATCTTTCAACAGCCAGGTGACCCATTGATGTGTCATAAGTGTACTCACCTATTACATTTTGACTGGAGATGGGCTAAACTAACAGCTACAGTTAGAGAAGGGTAAGGTGAACAGGAAAAGAAAACACTCAGGCATGAGAATCTAGTTCAACACACCAGATAAATCCCCAAGGACAGTAGGTTCTAGGCAAATATGTGGGGAACGTAAGATGGGTAGTAGAGGAGAAATTATGAATATCCATGTGGCCTTCAGACCAGCTCCAGTGGCAGTGGATAGAGCTTGCTGTCTAACCTTCCTCAGGCAAATTTTTGTAAGACAGCAGACCAAAAAGAATCCTGGAGAAGCTGTTTCCAGATGGAAGGGACTCACTGTGGGGGATGCAGTGGGTGCTGTGGTGTCTGTCTGTACTGTGTCTTATTATTTTTATTTTCTATGCAAAACCCTGCCCAATGTAGACGATTATGGCATAAGAGTATTAAATGTTGTCATTCCTGTTTTCTTTGTTCTAAGTAAGATTTCTGCTTCAAAGTACTCAGTAGTATCTTGAATTTTGGTTTCCTTAGCCTGGTAGTCAATACCGTTTATAATCTGGTTCTGATCTAGTTTTCCAGATTTATTTTCTATTCATCACGTCACTCACCATGTAACCCAGCCAAACTGAAGTCATTTTCTGCACTTGTTGATTTCCTTGAGTCCTTATTTTAACATATCTCTTGGTTCTCCTCCCCAAGCATGGTAGTCAGCCAGCTCTTCCCACACTCTTTCTGCTGCCACTTAGGAAATTGTTCCGCTCCCCTGAAATGAGTCTGGATGTCAGAATGGTCCGCTCCCACCAGAAAGCCATCGACTTATGCCTATGGATACGCTGCTTGCCTTTGTGGTTCTGAGCATGGAGATGAATGATATTCTGCTATGGATTAGGTCCCTGTGCTAACATTGTGGCTCTAGGGGTGAATTCAGGATCAGAAAGATAATTCTTGCATGTCTCTAACATGAGTTTTCCTGGAGGAATACATGACATGATCATGTAATAGGTAACTCATGAATAAAACTAAGATTTTACATTTGGGCTTAGTTATGAGAGAAAGTTTAAAATATATTTTAGATAGAAAATGTTGTTGTGTAACTACATAAGCATAGTTTCCTGCATATAATTCATGTGGGTTAGAGGACATAATTTGCAACTGCTTAAGATAAGAGAGAATAGAATGAGTTATGAGTTGAAAATGTGTTTTTTTCCAGTTTTTGCCAACTGTAATTTAATATAATAAGCTATATCACCCAACTGAATAGCAGTAAGTGTGAGAAAGTTTATTAAAAGATTTAGAGTTGCTTGTGATAATAAATATTTATTGGTTTTCTTTTTGCATGCTGCCATCTTTTCAGCTTCGGTCCCTTGGATATGTATTGATCGCTATCAAGGCCTTGTACCAAGTGTTTCACATTTATATATGCCCAGAAAAATTTGTAAATGTTTCTACTTTAATGTATTCAGCACAAAAAACATAAAACTATGGTACTAAATTTTTAATGGGAGAGAGAGAGCCTTCTGTAGATGTAAAAAAAGGCAGGTGTTTCATGCACATGTATTAGAAAATCCTATATAAAGATCATTTTGATTTCATGAGTATTATTTGGAAAGATTCCAGAATAAAAGAAATAAAGTCCTGTGATTCATGAATCTGAAGAGTTATAAATGAATTAAAAAAGAAACTGTACCAATTTAACTTAAACTATCTGGGTGGAAAGTAAGAAATGCTATAAATGTCTAGCCATGTCCTCACATATAACAAAATATCTAGGCATTTGGGTGGTGCCTGTGTCTCAAAGGAGTGGGGTACCAGCTCCATATAGGAGAGGTGGCGCGTTCAAACTCAGCTCCAGCAAAAAACTGCAAAAAACAAAACAATACAAAACAAAACAACAACAAAAATAAACTAGGCATTTGGAAATATTTGTGTAGTTGAATATTATAGTTTTCCTTGAAGTGACTAGTGCCAATAAAAACTTACCAATAAGAATACTAAGATATTACTTACTCAGCCGCAAACTGTGGTGCAGCTGATACTGGGGTTCAGAGGACTTGACCCCAGTGTCAGCTTCACTGTCTTCTCAATCCGATCTCTGTCATACTCTTTCTATTGGATATTATGAATTAGTAAAAGATTTTTGATGACATAATGATAGGAAACTCTGAGAGCTCCCTTTCTACTGCTCAGTAACACTCACGAGAAGCAAGGGGAGGAGGCAAGTGGGCCTGCAAAGTGACCAGACGCAGGGTCAGACCAGGGCCTGGAGCAAAGCTCCTCCATCCTTGTCCCCTTGGCATTTGTTCACCTCTCTCCACAACCAGCTTTCTCTTCTGCTAAGCACCATCATGCCTGAGAGGGATGCCATGCTTAGTGCTGGCACCCTGTGGCTCTCCCAGCCCTGCAATTCACCTCAGCTTCCAGCTTTAGTCACTGTAATGTACTCTAGTGTCATGAACTAATATGGCAACATTCCCAAATCATAGCGTGTTCTCCAAATTTGACTGTCTGGGCCAGGTCAGGTATTTATTAAAGCCATATGTCCTATCAGATATGACAAAAGTGGAAAGGCTTCCCTGTCCACAGGGCTCATGTTTGGTTGAGGAAACTGAGTCCTGCCTTACTCCATTTGTGTCGCTATAGCAGAATGCTTGTGACTGGGTTGCTTATTAACGAATGAGGCTTATTTATTTCATGGTTCTATAAGCTAAGAAGTTCAATTTTCAAAGCCCAGGATTATGGTAAGGGCTTTCATGCTGTGTCACAGTAGGACAGAGAAGGTCAAAGAGAATGTAGACACGTGCACAGAGAGGAAAATCTTGAAAAGTATAACTGTTTCAACACCTTACTCAGGTGAAAACTAATTCATCCCTGCAAGAATTAGTTAACTCTCTGAAGAGCCAGAACTTGTTCACTACTGCAAGAAGTACACCTTGCCATTCACAAGGGATCTGCCTCCATCACCCAAACGCTCCTGCTGGCCCCCGTCTCCCAACACTACCACATTGGGAATTGAATTTCAACATGAGTTTTAGAGGAGAACTATACTCAAACCATTGCATGCTCTTAGAAAAGAGAAATATGGTCTAGAATGACATTCCAACAGTGATCTCTCACAACTCACTTCCTTCATTCACCCAGACTTTATCTAGGACACATCCTGTGTGCCAGGCTTAGGTGTGGAAGGACAGTCATTTCAGCCTAAGCTGCAAGAGACTAAGGTGGGTGCTGAGTACCTGTGTCAACAGGAAACATTCTCTCTGATTTCCATGAATTTACATTTTAGTAACTTACAAGTGAGAATCCATGTTTAAAAACTAATAATTGAGGTGGCGCCTGTGGCTCAGTGAGTAGGGTACCTGCCCCATATGCTGAGGGTGGTGGGTTTGAATCCGGCCCCGGCTAAACTGCAACAAAAAATAACTGGGCGTTGTGGCGGGTGCCTGTAGTCCCAGCTACTAGGGAGGCTGATGGAGAATCGCCTAAGCCCAAGAGCTGGAGGTTGCTGTGAGCTGTGACGCCACAACACTCTACCAAGGGCAACAAAGTAAGAATTTGTCTCAAAAAAAAAAAAAAAATTGAATAATTGAAGAGATTATGTGTTCGTTTTACATGTCATTACAAAAATCAAACCTAACAATATTTTTGAGTACCTATTGAGCAATATTCCAGGTACTTTGTGGGCTATGGAGGAAGAATGATATAGCTCCCACTGTAAGGAGATTAAGCACTGCTGGAGAAATAATTTACACAGAGAACAGCTTTAGAATTTCAATATACATGACTGAGTTCATCCTGAGAGCCACAGAGGCAAAAAGTACTTGGAGAAGATATAACTTTCTGTATGTTAAGGTTTACAAGGAAAAACTTCACAGAACATGTGAGACTACATTGGTATTTATATTTGGACTTAATTTTAATATGAGAATAATTTTAGGTTCTATAGTTCATAAACTTCTCTGGTCACCATTAAGAAATGGCATTTTTTTTTCTCCTAGTACTAACTGGAAATACATTCAAATAATGTTGAAATACATTAATTATAAACAAATGTGAATTATAAATTTCAAGATAAGAAATGGATGACAAACATAGCATATAGTATAACAGGCTATAATATTCTAGTCTATGAAATAATCATCTCAAAGACATCTACTGAGGAACTCAGCTGGTTTACTGGTGCAGAGAGGGAATAGCATCACAGGTCAGCACAAATAAGTAGATGCTATTTTTCCTGTGGACTAGTTGACTACAGGTTGAGGACATTAGGCAGGATTAAGATGAGATCTACAGTAGTAAGGCAGGTGGTATTTGGAGACCTGCACGAGATCAAACAAATAAACAGAATTCTTATTTGTAGCTGGCTCATTGGCTCACACCTGTAATTCTAGCACTCCAAGAGGATAAGGCAGGTGGATTGCTTGAGCTTAGGAGTTCAAGACCACCCTGAGTCAGAGTGAGGCATTTCTCTACTAAAAATAGAAAAATTAGCTGGATGATGTGGCAGGTGCCTGTGGTCACAGCTGCTCCAGAAACTAAGGCAAGGGGATCGCTAGAGCCTGGGAGTTTGAGATCGCTGTGAGCTATTATGCCATAGCACTCCAGCCCGGGGCAACAGAGTAAGACACTGTCTAAAAAAATAAAACAATTTTTAATTGCAAACAACTGAAATGTGTTGATGCATTAAAAAAATCTCCTAAGAATATAAGCTTCATATTTCTAAACCCTTTTTTAGTAAAAGACTGATTCTAAAGCAGAAAATTAGCACATATCTCATCAAGATAGAAGCAGAAGTTTTAATAATTTATCTGACAATTCAGAACAGAGATAAGGTACCTAGAACAATAGGCTGTCTTTATGCCAAAATCTGCTTGAATAAAATGTTTTATTTTTTATACTCTTTTACATGGAGTTAGAAGAAAAACAAAACATGATTTGGTTGTGGTTGTGAAAGGATATCCTCCTTGCCCTCCGCCCACTCAATACTTACCACCATCTACTAACTCGATCTAACACTCAAAAGTTCTCTCTGTTTTGGATTATGTTTTATAACTGTCAATTGGGGAGCTTTTATATTACCAAAAGTCCTAATTTTAGATCTTCAAATTTTCTGTTCTCATAGTGTACAGAAAGTTTTAGATGATTTGGATTGAAAAATTATTATTATCATTATTTATTTATTTATTTTTTTGAGTCAGAGTCTCTCTTTGTCACCCTCAGTAGAATGCTGTGCCATCACAGCTTGCAGCAACCTCAAACTCCTGGGCTTAAGCAATTCACTTGCTTCAGCCTCCTGACTAGCTGAGACCACCACACCTGCCACAACACCTGTCTATTTTTTAGGGACATTTTTGGAGATAGGGCCTGGCTCTTTCTCAGGCTGGTCTCCAGTCCGCCTGCCTCAGCCTCCCAGAGTGCTGGGGTTACAGGCGTGAGCCACGGCACCCAGCCTAAAGAATTCTTAATAAACTGCCTTTACTTCAGCTTTTTCCTGGAAGCATTTCTAGTCTCCTCCCCAAAGAAGAGGCTGCTCTCCACCCTCCCCAAACAGTGAGATCCATGTCATCCTTTCTTCTTCTCTTTGGGAGCCTAAGGGTAAAATTGTACCCATGTCTGTAATGAGAGGATAGGGCTGTGGGAACGTAAGATTCAGAGCTGATAGGATGTGTGGCACAAAATTATCAGGCAGAGCCAATATACAGAGAAATTGAACAAAAGAATCACAAATTCGTGATATATTTAATGTATGGCCTTGAGTTTTGGGAGAACCTCCAATGAGATATGTCTTTGAAAAGTTTTTGTGGAGAAACGATCCAGCCAGACTAAAGTATAGAACCCATGTTCAGAATATGATAATTGCCTTTTCCTTACCTTTAGCTGTACAGCCTGTAGAGAGCTGTTAGTGTAACAGCAAGAAATGCAATTGATGTATCAAATTTTAATAAGAAATGTGCTCCATACAAAAGGCTTGTCTGTCTTTGAATTAGGTCATATCTTTATTAGTTTGATTTCTCACCTAGCAACCTGGAGACATCTCTTCTCTGAAGCTTTTACAAGAGATTTCTAGCTGGCTGGTCTACCATTCTCTTTCTAAAGAACATATATACCTCCTCCCCACGCACAAATGTAAACACCTGATCACGGGGCATTGCTACAATGACAGGACTTGAGGAGCCCGCCCCGCTGCTGAAAGGAGTCAGAGAGGAAGCTGCAATGGGGAAGAATCTTGTAGGATGTGTTGAGGCCCAGAGGTGACAAAGTCTGAAGGAACGGTACTGTTGAATGATAAGGCCATCCTCACACATGGAGATGGAACTGGTGGAGCAGAACCGGCCGGGAAAGAGGCAGAGAAGGACGTTAGTGGGAAATCACAGAAGAGCTCCAAATCTATGCAATTAATTACATTTCTTCTACTTTTAATTGTCCTTTTCTTTCTTCTTCTCATCTCCTGTTTTATTTACTTTATGAATGCATCTTGACCATATAATATGTAAAAATTTGTGTTTGCTTTGTTCCCCCATAGGTACTCACTGGAAAGGTGATAGAGGGAAACTACATAAACATGGTTGAATCCAGCAAATTTGCCAGCGAAGACTATTTTAATCATCCCAGTTAAGTGAATTATTGGTTCGTATAGATCTAATACCTCAGTCTTCAGGATTCTTCTCTTTTTCTTTAGAATGGGATCTGGGCTTCGGGGGGAAGTAGTTTTCCTTGTGGCAGTGAAGGATGATGGGTCTTTGAGTCCTCAGATGATTTTTATTAGATTTTTGCTGATATTTGAAGGATAATTGATCTAATGTCTGGATTTTTCTAGATTATAAGGCTAACGCTTATCACTGCTAAAAGACTGATATAAGTGTGAAGCACTTAGGTTACTATATAGGAATATAAATAGTGCAGTTTTAAAAAATATGAAAAATAACCTATTTTTACACATGTGTGTAAACACTTGTACATGTGTGCACACTTTATACTTGTGTATACACTTGTAATTATTCCCTATGTGTAGTAGGTCCATGAGAGTTATGTTTCCTGATGTTTTTGCCAGTCATCTGTGACAAAGTTACATTTTGTGGGATAGAAGCCTGTGCCTTAAAACAAAAAGTCAGAGGTGCTGGTTCAAGCCTGAAGTCACAGCGCTTTGGGACGGGAAGATCACTTGAGGTCAGGAATTTAAGACTAGCCTAAGCAACATATTGAGACCCTATCTCTACAAATAATATAAAAACTAAATGGGTATGATGGTATGCACCTGTAGTCCCTGCTACTCTGGAGCGTCGGGGGTGGAAAGATTGCTTGAGCCCAGAAGTTTGAGGTGCAAGTGAGTTAGGGTCATGCCAGTGCCCTCATACTCAGGGAACAAAGTGAGACCCTGTCCCCAAAATGAATCAAAACAAACAGCAAAAACTCTGCTTACCAAAACCTATGACAACTGGTGTGCACTTTCTCCCTTGTTAGATCATTGCTGTTGGTTTTGTTTTTCATCCTGACTCCCTGTCCTTTCCATTTAATAAAAATAGTGCATGGCTAAATTTAATTAGTTTCCTTATAAGATTTTGAAATTGTGTTTTTGTTCTGGTCCTTAGGCTGTTTACCGTCTTATTAAATAGACTTTGTGAGAGGGTTGTCTTCCAGGTACCTTTCTGAAACTCAGAGTCGGCAGCAGCCTAGGTTACTATGATATGGTGGAAGTTGGGGCACTGCACAGGCCGAAGGCTCAGGCATAGAGGTCTTTCTAAGCAAGCAAAGGCTGAGGGTGGCTGATTACCACCTGGCAAAGAGAGCTTCAATCCAGAATCTTAGCCTCGTTATTTACTCATTTGCAAATGATGTGATTTGTAAGTAACAATCCTCTGATCATTAATTACCTTGATTCTGGTATGAATTCCACGACTTATTATCACCTCAAAAGAAGGCCCAGTGAAGATATTTTGCTTCATGGTAACTAAGGGCCATACTCGGGCTATTGGCAAAGTTGTGATTGGCTGGAGAGCCAGGAAAGTCATCTGCTTCCCAGTGAGATGCTCTCTATTCAATTCAGCTGCTAGGGTTCCCACCAACACAACACAGGGAGCTGCTGTTCTCAACTCCTCGACCAATGATTCAGGAAAATAATGAGTGCCTTCAATCATTAGCTTGAAACACCCTCTGCAGCTTTTTGCCCTGGTTCTGTGCCTTCCAAAAAACAATTCATCATTTGATGTGTGCGATTTAGGTCACATATCACATTTTCTTATACTTTCCACCTACCTTGTCTATGTTAACCCTAATGTGGTAGTAGAAATTTCTTTTATTTTTAAATCTTTGGTTGGAACTAATAATTCTTTTTTTTTGCCCTTTATTGCCCTTGGTAGAGTGCTGTGGCATCACACAGCTCACAGCAACCTCCAGTTCCTGGGCTTAGGCGATTCTCTTGCCTCAGCCTCCCGAGTAGCTGGGACTACAGGCACCCGCCACAACACCTGGCTATTTTTTTGTTGCAGTTTGGCCGGGGCTGGGTTTGAACCCGCCACCCTTGGCATATGGGGCCAGCGCCCTACTCACTGAGCCACAGGTGTCACCCAGAACTAATAATTCTTATCTCCTTCCACACACACACACACACACACACACACATATACATATATATCGTGTGTGTGTTTGTGCATGCACATATATATGTATATATAGTATAATATATACATATATAGTATAATATATACATATATATGTATAAATATATATATATGAATATATATAGTATAATATGTATAAATATATATATATATAAATATATATATATATATATCTGTGCAGTGCAGTGCCATAGTGACACTATCATATCTCACTCTCAGGCTCAAGCTATCCTCTCAGAAGAGTTGGATACCACCCTGGCTAATTTTCTTATTTTTATTTTTGGAGTAGGAGGTCTCACTCTGCTGCCCAGGCTTGTCTTTAATACCTGGCCTCAGGTGATCCTCCACCTCAGCCTCCTGAAATACTGACTACAGGCATGAGCCACTGTTCCTGGACCAGTTATATTCCTTATCTGGGAAAATTTATCCCTAAATTTTCTTCAAGTCATTATCTGAACTCAACTCTTCCCTTTTTCTCAAGAACATAATTTAACAACTGCTCACAAATTCTCCCAGAACTGATACAGTGACCATTGTATGAAATAAACCTAGGTATTTTGAATCAGTTAGTACACATACAGTAAGTAATTCTATATGCTTGTTTTCCATACAATGAATGGTAGACTATGATCTTGTGGTTATTTGTATTCATTTATGTTATTTAGCTCTCCTTGGCATATCTGAGCATTTCTATACACTTTATAGAAAAGAGTTCAAATTAAAAAATATATCAAGGGCAGCGCCTGGGCTCAAAGGAGTAGGGCACCAGCTCCATATGCCAGAGGTGGCAGGTTCAAACCCAGCGCCAGCCAAAAACTGCAAAAAAATAAATAAACAAATCAAGTGACTGTAATAGAAGAATATAGCATTAAAATGTGAAAGAGCTGTGAAGGTATCCACACAATAATTTTTTGAATATTAATGAAATCCTTTAGTGAATTTTGCATGCAGTTGAAGGCAGTATGAAAAATAATGCTACTTAGAACCTTTGGTTATTCTCAACACTTAATTCTAGACGTAATATAAACTCTACTGTATAAATCAGAGAACTAAATGACAATGTATGATAAGCTGTTAATATCAAAATTAGGTCCACATTCTATACTCCATGTAAAAATGATGAAATTATTTTAGGAGATCAACTATTGATCTCATCAACATGATAGTATATTGAAGAAATCTGATAAAAACCTTAAATGTTCATTTATGGAACTAGCCTTTGGAAACATCTTTTCTTTTTGGCTGGGATGTGATGTCCTATGACAAGAGGAAGTAAACCCCCATTTCAGAAATATATGGTAGGTCTAAAACACAGTGTCCTTTGCTCATGAGAAAGATGTGATATCTCAAGCAAACATATTTATCAACTCAAATTGGATCCTTGCAAAGATGTGATTGCTGTTATTGGGAAAAATGTTGCATTTTTGTTTATGTGATTCGTTACTGAAGAACGTTTAGGGTTAACATTTTTATGTAACTTTCCTGGCTTTCACTTGTTTCCTATACCCATAACGCTAAAAGTGATGAAATATAATTGGATGGCGTTTTCTTTGCAAGTAAGGTTTACATTGATTTCCCCTTTTTTAAAAGATCTCAGCATCTGTGGGAGCAGAGAGGTCATTTTTCTATTAGCAGTGCAAAGCAATTGTTAGAGGTTTAGCCCTTTCTTAGGCATTTCCAACAGTGCAAAGAAGATTGTTGTACATGTTATAAGGGGATCCCTTTATATACCTGGGGTTTAGAAACCAAAAGGACTCATAATCCCCAGTGCTGGCAAGAGCAGCTCTGATGAGGGAATTAAGACATTTGGGTGACAATCTCACTGAAGCGTTCACCAGCTATATATTTTGATATGTGGTTCTGCTTTTAGAGGACCAGTTTTCTCATCTTTCTAAGATGATTATAGTCTTTATTATGTCTAGGGACTCTAAAAGGCCACATTTAAAATTTTAATGCCTTCCTGGATTTTTAAAAAATATTTTCTTATGGAATATAGCTTTTTCAATATTATTTGGAAGAAATGTATGTAGATAGTTGAAATCATATGGCAATATCAATTCAGAAAATATTTTATGAGCATGGAATTTTACATAAATCACACAAAGGTGAATATGATATGGACCCTGCTTACTACAAATCTAATGCATGAGACCAGGTAAGTATATTTATTTGGCAACTTAAATTCACTTCCAAAAAGCAATTTCTCTGGGCAGCTTTTTGTGATTATTTCATTAATCCTGGACTCTGCTATATTCTGATAATGTTAAAAACCATGATAATGCTTACTACGAATCAAATACTAGGTACCATTCTATTCTCTTTATATCTACTAATTCATTTAATTCTCAAGAAAAAATCCTATAAGATTTTGCTGTCATTACCATTCACAAAAAATGAAAAAGTGAGGTGTAGACAATTTAAGAATTTTTTTAAGTTCTCACAACTAAGTGTCAAAGTCAATCTTCAAATCTTAGTAGCCTGAATCTTATGCATTTTTCTCCAAAGTACATTTTATTATGGTTTTTGAAAAAAATGCCCTGCTTTCTAGTCTTATAAGTGACTGAAATAATAATATAGATGAATTATAGTAATTATTTTTTACATGACACTGGCTAAGAACTGGAAGTTCTAGAATCCTATTTGTAAAGTCGTAAATACATAGAAATATAGGATGTACTATAGAATAAATTTTACCTTTATGAAACTCATCAAATTTAGTTTTGCTACTGAAATGCTAGAGTAGTTTTGATTCAGCATCCACCATTTACATTTTTTTTTTTTTTTTTAATGAGAATAAATCCTTCCTGGACAGGAGACCCAATATTCTATTTTAGAATGCTTTCTTCTTTGGGCAGTTCATTTTTACTGTGCTTTGTTATTTCAAAGAAAAGATGAATTATTGAAAGCACAGGACCTTTTGTTTTCATGAGACTTGGAAGTTCATTGCAAAGGAAAGCATCAGTCTCCTTCTTTCACCTCCCCTCTACTCCACCTCGCTGCACACACGGAGGCGTTCTTTTTCTTAGGGTGATCTCTTGAAAGCAACACAATAGACTTTTTGGAAATGTTCTTTGACATTGGGTACTTGTGCAATCTGATAAAAATAAAGAAATATTCATTGTTTCTGTGGATAACATAAAAATGCATTAATAAAATAATTTTTAAGAACTTTTAAATGGAAGACATGCCCACATGAATTGAGTAAATGAGGCTTGGTACAGGGAGATTTTTATCGGTGCTCATCTAGACCTGAAGTCCCTCTCCTCAAACTTTATCTTCTGGTGAATATTTCACAGGAGATTATATGATAATCCATTTTGCTCAACAACAGGTACCCTTCATTTACAAGTCTCTGATTTCCCTCCCTCTGTAACCACAGAGTATTCCTCCCCCGCCTGGAGATCCATTGGCTCACACTCTTTTCATCCTCCTTGCCTCGATTTCAGGGTGTATCTCTTCCCACCTCACATGTGCTCGCTTTCCTTTTTTGGCCTTCCAACTTTAGTTTTCTTCTCTTTGATTATTTTGACACATGAAATATGTTGCTTATGTATGAGGTGTGACAATTAAGTTTGCAAACTTAATTGCAAACTTAATTTTATTCTTTTTGACCATTAAATTTCTTGTGAAGCTTGGCAAGAATGGAAGTGAAATCAGGGACATGTTAGTCCAAGTTATGGGGATAATGTCATAAAGAAAACAGTGGCGTACAAATAGATTAAATAGTTGTTTCTGAGGGGAGGAAATGTCTCACTGATGAAGAGAGGTGAGAGTGGCCAGTAACAAGCAGAACCAATGGAAACATTGCAAAAATCTATGAAGCTGTGCAAAATTGTTGTTCACTGTGAGAAGCAAAGCAGGCCAAGCAAACATCAATAGAGAAACAGGAAAATCTTCACTGAAAACCTTGGCCAGCAGCTGCAGCTCTTGCATCATGACAACATACCAGCTCACATGACTTCCTCTGTGAGGGAACTTTTATTTAACTAGTAAACATGTGATTGTATTGGGACACCCTCCCTACGCACCTGATATATCCTTCTATGACTTTTTTCTTTACCAGAAATAAAGGAAATATTGAAAGAAAGACATTTGGGTGGTGTTCAGGACATTGCCAATACAAGGACAGTCCTGATGGCCATTTCAGAAGAAGACTTCCAAAATTGCTTTGAAGGGCAGACTAGGCACAGGTGCTGGTGCATAGCTTCCCAAGGGGAATACTTCAAAGGTTCTGTAGTGATATGGAGCACTTTTTCTAGGATGAGTTTGTGAACTTATTGTCAAACCTCATATAAACATCCTTAGAAGTATTCGGGGCTTTAATTCATTATTAAAAGTCTGAGGCATCTACATAACACATACAAATTTATAGCAGAACATTAGAAAATAACAATGTTTGAATTAATTTTGTTAAGCATAGGATAGGCTATGTTCCAAAATAAACATTATGGCTACTTGTTCAAAAATCATTAAGAATTTCAAGACAATGACAGCAGAATAGTTAACTGAGCACAGGGTTCTTCACACGGTCTTGTGTGAGTACACAGCTCTCATCCACAGAAAGCCAGCTCTGCTTGGGTATCTGCTGATGGAAATCAACAAAAGAAAAAAATATTTTGGAGATATTTTATCTTCAGGTGTGAATTTCAATTGGTGGTTTATTTTTTGGCATATTCTGTTGTTTTTAAAAGTCATTGTGTGTTTCCTTCCTTTTTTGGGGGGGTCCTTTCTTCTCCCTTCCTTTCTTCTTTCTTTATTTCTTATTTTATTTCTCTTTTCCTCCATTCATCCCTCTTTCCCCTCATGAAATGATAGGTCCTAGTAAGTTTCATGTTCTCTGAGAGAAAAGATTTTGATTAAAGGTGAAGCAAGTGAACCATTGTGGTCACATAATAGTAAAAGCTGTAAGGGCTGATTGAGAAACCTTAGTAGTAGGTATTTTTCAAAAATTATCAATTTTAAATCAAAGAGAGGTGGATAATCTATTTCATAGATCTGTTATTCCTTATAAACATCAAAAAATCCTATATAATAAGCATGAAATTCATCTAATGAAAGAACATAGAATGACTGCAGTTGTAATTTAATAAATGCTATACAAGAAATAATAGTTGATGAAATCAATTATGTCCAAAAGTAATATTTTCTTTCTTAAGGAAATTAAAATAGTGTTATTGATTGTTTAAAGAGTTTTTGTGTAGTCACCTAGAGAGAAAACAGAACTCCTTATTTATAAAATTACTCTGTTACCCCACATCAGAATTCTCTCTGGCAAACTTTTCTTCTTTCTACTTTTTTTGTTTGCATTTGTGTTTGAGCTCAGAGCTGACACTTCAGCTTACAAAGCCAAGGGTTTTATTTTTTAACTTTATAGGGAAATGCTATTATAGGTTGTTTGCTTGAAATAGAAACTAAATTACAATAACGGTTTCACTTAGAAACAGAAGACAATGTCCTGAGAGGAAACAGGACAGCTAATGAACAGGTTCTCAGCAAAGCTTTTGCCACCAAGATTTTGAAAGGAAACAGGTACATTCTCATTATATCTAGTGAGTTAATGTTAAGTTTTTGATATTACATCTCAATGAAACTATCACTGTATACACACAGGCAAGTAAATCAAGCAACATACGTGTCAGAGTTAAACTGAATTAAGTGGAACTTTGAGCTCAGAGCTGGCACTTCAGCTTACAAAGCCCATATTAGTAAAAAAAAAATCTTTGAGGTACTGAGGAACTAAACTATATATATATATATAACTATATATAAGATTTATATATAAAACTATATATAAGATTTATAATATATATACATTACATATATATACATTACATATATGTAATGTATGCATATATACATATATATGTAATATATATATGTATATGTAATGTAAAAAATATATGCACACAATTTATATATGCATACATATATATTTCTCTATATATCTATATATATGCACACAATTTACATATTCATAATTGCATGCATATACTATATTTATATATAGTATATATATAGTATATATAGTATATGCATAATTTCTGTAGTAGTTATAGTATCTGGATATTCATATTCACATCTTTATCTGACAACATATACACCTGGAGAAAAATATTTTTCATTCTTTAGAAATAGGGCGGTACCTGTGGGAGTAAGGCACCAGCCCCATATACCAAGGGTGGTGGGTTCAAACCCGGCCCCAACCAAACTGCAAAAAAAAAAAAAAAAAAAAAAAAAATTCTGTGATCTGTTGGTAATTAAAATTCAAAGCCATATGTACAGAGTGTAAAATGGATATAATGGTGTTTCTTCCTCTTCAGGGATGAATTAGATTTTTAAAAGTAACATAAAACAATACATGCATTGGTGATATTTAAAGGTATGGGAATTATGAGGCAGAACTTTATTCCAATTCCTAAGATAATATAATAAGAGTATCTAAGATCTTGTGACTTAAGCCTTAAGCATATAGAAATAATTTTCATAAGACTTTACTATTTTATAACTGCTACACAACAGTGCCATGTAAGTTCCACTGTTTAGCAATCACATATTTATCTTCCAGGTTGTTGTTTCCAAAGATTTTCTTTTCTCCAAATCATACTTATTGCTAATTAACTTCATGAATTAAATACCTGCATTTTAATAATGTGAACAGAAACCATTAATTAGAATGGTGGGGAAGAATTTGAGGTGTGTGTGAAAATAAGGTCCATGAATAACAATTTTCAAGGAGATTTATTGATGGAAAGATGTCACACAAGATAAATGAGCTGAAGTTTTCCCTGTTGAAACACTTGAATTTTAATATCGAACAATAGCTTATGGCTCACTGGACATTCCATGAAATGTGTGAGCTATAGACCATTACTCTGAAGGTCCACTTGAGAGGTAGGGTATTAGGAGAGAAGCTTCAGGGACAGCATCCACTCAGGCGGGCGTGTGGTAGCTGAGACTGCTTTTGTTCATGCTGATAGACACTTCCAAGAGGGATGGTGCTTATACCTAAAATGGGAAGAGACTCCATGCGAATGGGGCTGCTCCATAGCTGATCACATCACTCTTGTTCTTGCTGAAATGCAGGTTTATACTTTAAAGAGTTGGCAATCCTGAGCAATGTGCTTTTCAGAATAGCAACAAGGTCTTTGGAAAGGCTCCCACTCTTCACAGTTAATCTTGGTGCTGAAATTTCCACCATTTCTAAAAGATGTTTCAAAACTCTACCTAACATTTAAAAAAAAAAAAATACAAGTATTTAACTTTTTCGATCAAGGGGATATTAGTCTTTTGGAAAATGAGCAATCTTCCACAAGACCTTGTGTGAAGAGAGTTTCTTTCTTGAGAATAAACTGCTAATATGAGCACTCAGTCCAGAGGGTCATGTGATGGCTTAGGGTGAGTAGTTGCCTTGGGTGGCCAAGGTGCCCAGGGAGGGCTTATCCATTATGATTCTGTGCATCTGAGTGGCTAAAGACTATGACAGCAAAATAGAAAAGTTGAAGAAATTATATTCCACCAATATGAATTACCTAACATAGGTAAATGGATAGAGACAGAAAGTATTTTAAAGGTTACCATGAACTAGGGAAGAGCATTCAGAGAATTATTGCTCAGTGGGTATGGTAGGTTCTTTTTCAGGGGGATTTTAAAATGTTTTGGAAGTAGATAGCAGTGATGGTTATTATAACATTGTAAATGTAATTATTATAACATCTCTGAATATATATAAAAATAGATAAAATGGTCAATTTTATGTTGTCTATATCTTACCATAATTAAAAATATATAGGTAAGAAGGGCACTGAGGACATTATGTCTTGCTTACTTTGACCTAGGTTAGTCTCAGTAGATGTCATCTTAAGCGTATATGCTAAACATCGTGTTAGCAAATGTTCATTGAGTTTTCTTTTCTTTCTAGCTGTTGGCAATACACAAATACAGCATATTCTTACTAGTACGGATCACGTAATCATGTCTCTTCGATAATAAACAAATGTAATCCTATATTTTGGTATCTGATATATTGCTTAAGATGGTCATGTTTACGTGTTATTCCACTAAATAGGAAAAAACATAAAATGTGTTAAATTGATTTATAATAGTATAAGTTAAATGCATAGCTTATAACCAAAGCTTAGCATTTCTCTGCTTTCAATAAATTATTTACATCTTCTCATTTTCCTTATTATTAAAATGTGATTTTTATAGATTAAGTATTTTTTTCTTTTTTGGCATTGTTTGTACTTATTATTTTTTTATATCACTTATTCATAATATCTGAGAAAAGTATTGGTATGAATACATTTCAGAATTTGGATGCTGAAATTCTTAAGTACTTCAATTTTCACACCATTCCCTGCTTATAGCTATGTACACCCATGCCTAAATATATATTTCATGTACACACTAATGGGCTAGAAAAAATTAAACTTGCATGTTATCTTAATGTGGAAATGTAATTTAAAATTGAAGCTACTGTCTACATAATTTAGTATTCACCATAATTTCACTAAAAATATATAGATACTTGACTTTAAAGTGAAAATTTGTTGGTATACCATACATTTTATTTAACATTATCATTATTTGAAAAAATACTGTATAGTTGAAATGAATTTTTACATATGTATTTCCAATTAATCAGTATCCTGACATATTATTGTATTTTGTGTTTTTTGTATGTTATAATGAGAAACAAAAATGAAAACAGAATACATGCATATTTCCTTCTTCTCAAAACATGAATAGCATCATTAGGTAATTTAGCTGTGCTTCACAATTTAATTTGACATATATGTATGTACAAAAATGTCTGTAAGATATTTCAGTAAATAGAAACATCATTTCTTATTGTGTACAAAAAAATTAGAAAAAATTTAATTGTGTTTAATCTTGAAATATGAATTCCTAATGACCCATCTAAGTTATTAAGAAAAGTAATTGGTCCTAAAACGTTACTAAGTACTCTTGAATACTTTAAGAAATACATTGATAGTGGAGACAAAGAAAGATCAGCCTTTAAATGCCTGCCTCCTTTCTGTGCCTCCTTACTTGTTTTTTTATATTCTCTTTGCAACTTGTATAGACTAAATCATATAAAACAAAACAAATCACTGGCTAAAGCAAAAGGCAGAAGCTCTCTATTTATAGAAATAATGAAATTTCATTTTGACTCAGCCTTGTGCCTCCTTGCCCCCAGGACTCATTGTGTCTTCATAGTTACCATGGTGCCGAGAGTCAGGTTGATGCCCATTTTCATTGATTTATGATAGATTTCTTGATCTGTGAATAAAGAGAAGTTTTCAATATGGCTTAATGCGGCAGGACCTCAAGTGGGCAATGATAGAGCTAATGTCACAATGTCACCTCTTTTACCCCTGGGAGGCACACGTTTCCCACTGGCTTGGGCAAATCTCTTTCTTCTCCTGGCATTCTCAGCTGTGTCTTTAAGAACGAAGCTCATAACAGAGATAGCCCTATCTCTATTTTATGTTTTATTAATATAAAAGCTTCAGTTAGGTTAATTAGATACATTTTCTTCCAACTTGCCCTTCTGCTGCCTAAAATTTCAGCTTCATCATGATCCAAGGAGGATCCTTTTCAAAGTATTATTTTTTAATTTGTATATATTTTAGGGGTACCAGCATAACTTTGTAATATGCATGGATGGCATAGTAGTCAAGTCAGGGCTATTAGGATTTCATCTTCCAAATAACATAAATTGTCCTCATTAAGTAGTGAGGCTCAATATGCCCCTCTCACTCCCTCATCCTTCTAAGTCTCCAGGGTCTATCACACCCCTCTCTATTTCCAAGTGCACATATTTTTGGCACCCACTTATGATGGAGAATGTGATATTTGACTTTGCACCTGGTTTGTTTCACTTAAGATAATGACGTCAAGTTCCATCAATGTTGTGGCTAAATACATGATGTCATTCTTGCTTTCAAAGTTACTTTATATTTTAAATTTATTCCCATCATATTTAATATTTGTATTACATTTGGATTATTTAGATGAAAATATCTGAAAACCTTAGAGACACATCTCAGCTAACACTGTAGCACAAACACACATCCATACACACACAACTCTCCCACACAAATAAAATCCCCTAATTACTTTTGAGCACGATATTTCTATTCATCTTACTCTAGACTCTCAGAACTTTCCCTCAAGTAACTAAGATCAACAATCTGCACAAAATACAATGAGAAACACAGCAGCTGTGTCAGCAGACCACAGCTGAATGATATTCATTCTCTTCCACCTCAGTGTCTCAGACTGGGGCCCCAGACAACACCCAAAGTCATCTGCACACACTGGCCCAAGATCTACTAAGGCAGTTGAATCGAGTGCCCAAGTCCAAGAAAACGAAAACAGCCCACACGATGTCCTTTGGTTTCTCAACGAGAAGGTACCACTCACTGCTGGCATCTTCTGGGTACCTGATGACAGGGACTCCTGCAAAGATGTAATAGAAAAACTGGATGCAGGAGGTGAAGTTGATCTCAGCCATGAAAATCCCTACATTTTAGCATGTGTGCTAAAGGAGTCCAGAAAGCATTTTGTCATCAAGGCTCTACCAGGAGTGGGTGTCTGTAATTGATTAAAAAAGTGATAGAGAGAGAATCAACACAATTAAAAGGTATGCCTTCCCAGCTAGGGACTCCACCAGCAATCGCGTGGCCCTATGCCCTGCCCTGCCGGGCCTCCGCATGCCAGCCCCAGCTAAGGACTTTGCCAGCAACCAGGCAGCCTGGTACCCCATGCACACCGGTCTTCTGCCTGCCTGGGCCAGGGACTCTGGTAGGAAACGAACTGCTACCCTCCCTCCGGAGCCTTCCCTGCCTCTGCGTGGAGCCCTCCTCCTGGCCAGAGAAGGCTAGAGTCTTGAGTTGTCTGTGCCAAAGTCAATGGGTGCCATGCACTCCCAGAGCTGTGTGTAACCCCCCCCCACACACACACAACTGTTGCTTGATCCAGATGTGCCACACTCCCGAGCTGCTCCCACAGCCAGAACTCCCTGGCTGGGGCTCCCAGAGGAGCTACACAGAGTCACTCCCTACAAAGATCTAGCAACAATAGAGTGATCCTGCCAGGGTCTAATCTTAGAGAGACACCTCCCCAATTCTGAAGATGGCCAGGGGCAATGGTAAAAAACAATAATGGGGTGGAATCAATGGAAAAACTCCAGCAGTATGAATAAGCAGAATAGATCAACTCTCCCAAGAAAAAACAAGTCAGACACAGCACAAGATCCCATGCATAAACAAATGGCTGAGATGTCAGAAACCAAATCCAGAATCTGGACAGCAAATAAGATCAAATTATAATTCCAAGCAGTAATCCAAAAGATGTCTCAAGAATTCAATGAATTCAAAGACCAAGTGACCAAAGATTTTGACACATTGAGATAAGAAGTTGCAGCCCTCAATGATCTGAGAAATACAGTAGAATCCCTCAGTAACAGAATAGAGCATTCAGAAGAAAAGATTTCTCACATTAAAGGCAAAGCTTTCAAATGCTCCCAAACTTTCAAAGAGGAAGAGAAATGGAGGGCAAAAACAGATCACTCTCTCAGACAGCTCTGGGATAATTAAAAAAAGCAAACAATATTTGCCTTATAGGAATCCCCGAAAGTAACAAAGTGTCTTCATAAGGCACAGAGTCTCTTCTTCATGAGATTATGAAAGAGAACTTTCCAGACATGCCAAGAGATTCTGAAATTCAGATAGCAATTTCAGAACTCCAGCACGACTCAACCCAAATAAGACACCCCCCAGACACATCATAATCAATTTCACTAAAGTTAATATGAATGAGAAAATTCTGAAAGCAGCCAGATGTAAGAAAACCATAACCTACAGGGGGAAGAATATTAGAATAACTGCAGATCTCTTGACTGAAACTTTTCAAGCTAGAAGAGGATGGTAATCGACTTTT
Organism: Loris lydekkerianus; assembly: GCA_963574355.1. Taxonomy (NCBI): domain Eukaryota; kingdom Metazoa; phylum Chordata; class Mammalia; order Primates; family Lorisidae; genus Loris; species Loris lydekkerianus. The sequence continues at coordinate 2,841 of CAUYPK010051302.1, read as the reverse complement.
AATCTCCAAAAACAAAATAACTTTCAACCCAGGATCCTGTATCCAGCTAAACTGATGGAGATACAGTTTATAATGGAGAAATTAAATACTTTAATGACATTCACATGTTGAAGAAATTGTCCATAACTAATCCAGCTCTCCAGGATATTCTCAGACCTATCCTCCATAAAGACCAGTGTAATCCTCCACCACATATGTAAACCCATCCAGAAAATTTTGATCAAATTCCAACTTCCACAGTTGCAAAAGGATTAAAAATGTCCACTGGACTTTCGAAAGGCTTATCAATATTCTCAATTAATGTGAATGGTTTAAATTGTCCTCTAAAGAGGCACAGGTTGGCTAACTGGATACAAAAACTCAGGCCAAATATCTGATGCATACAAGAATCTCATCTTACCTTAAAAGATAAATATAGACTCAAGGTGAAGGGATGGTCATCTATAATCCAGGCAAATGGAAAGTACAAAAAGTAGGCGTTTCAATCCTATTCACAGATACAATAGGCTATAACCAACCAAAATAAGGAAGGTTAAGGATGGACACTTCATATTTGTTAAAGGTAATTCTCAATATGATGAGATTTTGATTATTAATGTTTATGCACCCAACAAGAATGCGTCTCAATTTATAAGAGAAGCTAACAGACATGAGCAACTTGATATTCTCCAGTTCCATAGTAGTCAGAGATTTTAACAGCCCTTCAGCATTGTTGGATAGATCCTCCAAAAAGAAGCTAAGCAAAGAAATTTTACATTTAAACTTAACCATTCAACATCTGGATTTAACAGATATCTACAGAAGATTTCATCCCAACAAAACTGAATACACATTCTTCTCATCAGCCCACAGAACATACTCCAAAATAGATCACATCCTAGGTCACAAGTCTAACCTCAGCAAATCTAAAAAAATAGAAATTATTCCTCACATCTTCTCAGACAATCAAGGAATAAAAGTTGAACTCAATAACAACAGTAATATGCATACTCATACAAAAACACGGAAGCTAAATAACTTTATGCTGAAGGATAGATGGGTCATACATGAGATTAAGAAGGAAATTACCAAATTTATGGAATAAAAAGACAATGAAGACACAAATTATCAGAACATCTGGGATATTGCAAAGGCAGTCCTAAGAGGGAAATTTATAGTAATGCAAGCCTTCCTCAAAAAAATGGAAAGAGAGGAAGTTAACAACTTAATGGGACATCTCAAGCAACTGGAGAAGGAAAAGCATTCCAACCCCAAACCAAGTAGAAGAAATGAAATAACCAAAATCAGAGCAGAATTAAATGAAATTGAAAAAAAAAGAATTATACAACAGATCAATAAATCCAAAAGTTGGTTTTTTGAAAATATCAATAAAATAGGTAAACCTTGGGCTAACCTAACCATACAAAGAGTAAAATCTCTAATTTCATCAATCAGAAATGGTAAGCACAAAATAACAACAGACCCCTCAGAAATTCAAAAAATCCTAAATGAATATTACAAGACACTTTACTCTCAGAAGTATGAAAATCCAAAGGAAATCGACCAATACTTGGAAGCACGCCACCTACCAAGACTTAGCCAGAATGAAGTGCAAATGTTGAACAGGCCTATATCAAGTTCTGAAATAGCATCAACTATACAAAATCTCACTAAAAAGAAAAGCCCAGGACCAGATGGCTTCATGTCAGAATTCTACCAAACCTTTAAAGAAGAACTAGTGCCTATATTACTAAACCTCTTCCAAAATATAGAAAAAGAAGGAATACAACCCAACACATTCTATGAAGTTAACATCACCTTGATCCCTAACCCAGGGAAAAACCCAACAAGAAAAGAAAATTATAGACCAATATCACTAATGAATATTGATGCAAAAATACTCAATAAGATCCTAACAAACAGAACCCAATAAAACATCAAAAAAATTATACACCCTGACCAACTGGGATTTATCCCAGGTTCTCAAGGCTGGTTCAATATACGTAAATCTATAAATGTAATTCAGCACATAAACAAACTAAAAACCTAAAGAACAATATGATTCTCTCAAATGATGCAGAAAAAGCTTTTGATAATATCCAGAATCCCTTCATGATCAGAACACTTAAGAAAATTGGTATAGAAGGGACATTTCTTAAACTAATAGAGGCCATCTACAGCAAACTCACAGCCAATATCGTGTTGAATGGAATTAAATTGAAATCATTTCCACTTAAGTCAGGAATCAGGCAAGGTTGCCCATTGTCTCCATTGTTCTTTAACATTGTAATGGAAGTTTTAGCCATTGCAATTAGGGGAGAAAAGAGTATCCACATAGGGTCAGAAGAGATCAAACTTTCACTCTTCACTGATGATATGATTGTATATCTGGAAAACACCAGGGATTCTACTAAAAAACTTTTAGAAGTGATCAAGGAGTACAGGAATGTCTCAGGCTACAAAATCAACACACATAAATCTGTAGCCTTTATATATACCAACAATAGCCAAGCCAAAAAAAAAGAAAAACAAACAAACAAACAAAAAAACAGTCAAGGACTCTATTCCTTTCACAGTAGTGCCAAAAAAAAAGAAATATTTGGGAGTTAACCTAACTAAGGATGTGAAAGTTCTTTATAAAGAGAATTATAAAACTTTTTTTTTTTTTGGTTTTCTTTTTTTTCCTATAATTTTTTAATTTTTTTATTGTTAAATCATAGCTGTGTACATTAGTGCAATCGCCTGTACCCATTCTAAGATGCACCATAGATGTGGCCCCACCCATTAACCTCCCTCCACCAAAACCTTCCCCTCCCTTCCCGTTCCTTGGCCCTTTCCCCATAGTCTTGTGGTATAGTTGGG
>CAUYPK010051301.1:0-39851 GCA_963574355.1 Loris lydekkerianus | reverse complement strand
TGTGGCATCACAGCTCACAGCAACCTCCAACTCCTGGGCTCAGGCGATTCTCCTGCCTCCGCCTCCCAAGTAGCTGGGACTTCAGGTGCCCACCACAACACCTGGCTATTTTTTGGTTGCAGCCGTCATTGTTGTTTGGAGGGCCTGGGCTGGATTCGAACCTGCTAGCTCAGGTGTATGTGGCTGGCGCCTTAGCCGTTTGAGACGCAGGCGCCAAGCCCCCAATTCCAAATTTTGAGGAAGAAATGAAATTGGTTCATCTTGGGACAGTCCCATCCCACCCAATACAATCCACATAGACCCAGGTGGGTAAGGAAGTACTGCCTGGTTACTATTAAATGGCAGGGTGGAGAGATATTTTCAGAAAGGGGGAACCACTGTGATCTGGGCAGATGCACCACAAGGTGTCAGCTACAACAGAGGGGAGACAGTTGGTTATTTGCTCACCTAATTTTCTCCAGTTTTATTTAGGGGAAAGGGAGGCAGGGGGTGGGAGGCATTCACAGCTGCTCTGGAAAGTTGTGTAGCAGCCCGTAGGAACTGAGGCAGTCACAGCAGAAGCTGGGCCCCCCAGGTCTTGGAGTGTGCCAAGATCTTCTGAGAGGAGTTCATCTTGGTTCCTGGGTCTCTCACAAGATGAACTCTCTCTGTTGCCTTGAGGCCTACATCAGCTATTGTTCACAGCCTTGGGCCAGAACTTACATTATTATTATTTTTTTTTTTGGGGGGGGGTGTTGTTGTTGTTTTGTTTACTTCCTCTGTTTTCAAAGGGAAATAATCGACCAAAATTTGCTTGAGGAATTTTTCAAATAAATATGGCAACCCACAAACTGAATTATTTACCAAGTTCCTCTGAATATTACATGCCAAGTAAGAAGTTTATAAGTTAGAATTCCATGTCCCAAGTGACATAATTCACTTTTCTAATGAAATGTTTATTGAATAGGGCAAAAGAAAGCAAGCACATGTGCTACTTATGCTAATGAGCATTTGATAAGTAGAATGCAATTTTCTCTTTAATCAACCTAGTGCCCATCATGTTTAATTAGTAATGTACTGGTGACAGTCCACGCAGGGCTGGAAGAAGAGGGGTGACCAAATGCTGTTCTGGGATCTGCAACCCCCAATGCCACGCACGTGACCTCACAGTTAAATGGGACACAATTCACAGGCCTGACATCCATTTCCAGTCCCTTCTGTAGACACAGGGACCTCACCACATGTATCATGAAATTCTTCTGGAAATGAAGTCCTTTTGGAATGAAGTTATAACAAGATACTGTTTGTATCTGAGCAGCATTATGATAATAACTGGTGAAGCATCAAAATAGAAAGTACTTTTCAAATGATGATTTAGTTAAACATTGTATATATGGTAACAGCAAAATTAGAAATAAAACCAATAGAGATGGATTCCTTTGTTTTTTATTCTAATATTGTAGAACTTTAGAATTCTCCCTGCCAAGGACATGTTGAATCTCCTACTGTGGGTGAGTCTGCATGTCCCGTGAGTGGCACTTAGTCATGTTCCCAACCACCACGTCACTTTCCTCGTGATGTCCTCTGAAATTAGCCCTGAAAAACAGACATTAGTTTTTCTTCTGGCTATTAATAAAGTGTTTAGCACATTTTTTTAGACATTCAGGATTTCCCTCTACCAGTTCCATAGGACAGACTATGTAAAGAAATACTTAACATTGAGGGCACTCCCTGGATGGTGTTGATTTATGAGATCATAGAGCTCATTTGTCCTTGAGAATGTTGGTCTCTAGGTAAATGTCCAAAAGGAGCATGATTTATTTAGTTATTCAGAACTCACTCTGTTGTTCAGGCTAACGTGCAGTGGTGTCATTGTAGCTCACTGCAACCTCAGACCTCTGGGCTCGAGGGATCCCTGTGCCCCAGTCTCCCAAGAAACTGCAGTTTAACCTCAGGTGTGAATAGCTGAGTTAATCACACTCACACCACTGCCACCACTGCCTCGCTGCCATTCATCCTTATTTCCACAGGCATGCTCTCTAATGCATGGCATGTTTTTCCTCAGATATATATTTATCCTTGGAAGACAAGCAGTTTGGACTTTTTGGCATATGTGTGATTCTAATGTAAATAAATGATGTTGTACTATTGATCTCATTCCAGTTCAGGCTTTCCCTCGCCCTGCTGTTTGTACTTACATGCCTCCTTGCTTTTGACCACTTCACAACCGTGTCTGTTTGTGCCTTATTTTTGTCTGTCTTGTTCCAACACTTCACTGTTATGAAAATGCTGCCGTGAATATCTTTACATATGGTCATCTTGGGACCAGGGTGAGGATTTCTCTCAGGTCAGGTATGGGTCATAAATAGTATCAGATTCTATTTTGTGTTAGCTACACTGGCCTACCCTCCCACCAGCAGTGCAAGAGGGGTCATAATTTCCTGCATAGCCTCTTTCACTTTCCAAGGTTGTGCTAATTGAAGTTATTTTATTATTGTTTTAATGTATATACCTCTAGTTACTAGTGTTGTGTCTGTTTTTTCCACGTATTTGTTAGCACTTGAGCTCCTTTGCTGTGAGTTGAATATTTATATCTTTGGACCATTTTCCTAAGGACATTCATGGTTTTTTTTTTTTTTTTTTTAATGATCTTTTGAGGATCTCTGTTTAGATTTTAATATGTGTTGGTTTTACTCAGTACAGATATCTTTTCTTTACTTATCCACTTGTTAACTTTCTTTTTTTTTTTTTTTTGAGACAGTTGTATTTTGTCACCTTTGGTGGAATGCCAAGGCATCGTAGCTCACAGCCACCTCAAACTCTTGGGCTAAAGTGATGCTCTTACCTCAGCCTCTCCAGTAGTCTAGACTGCAGGCGCCCGGCCACAATGCCTGGCTATTTTTAGAGGTGGGGTCTCACTCTTGCTCAGGCTGGTCTCCATCTCCTGAGCTCAAGCAATCCATCCACCTCAGCCTCCCAGGGTGCTGGGATTATAGGCATGAGCCACCATGCCTGGTCTGTTAACTTTCTGTACATGTCTTTTGTTGGATAAAAGTTACCAATTTTAATATTTTCTGTCAACCTAATAATTTTTCCTCTTATGGTTTATATTTTTAAAAATTTTACATCCTTTGTTGCCCTAAGTTCACAAAGATGTTCTCCACATTTCATTTACGTTAGCTTTTTAGTTTTATCTTCCACATTGTAATCTCTAATTTTCTCTGAAGTTCCTCCATGTAGGTGTAAACCCAGTTTTATTTTTCTTCACATAGTGAATCAGTTCTCTATGACCCATTTTTTCTTCACTGTTTTGTGATATGCTTTTCTTATATACAGAGATCTTGGTATAGAAGTGTCATATATTTAGATATAATTTTGTTACATATTTATTTAATGATCTATTTTTTAGACTCACTATTCTGAACCTTGGTCTATTCCTATATCAAACAAGTATTGTTTTTCAAACGAAAGCTATTGTTACCAAGGCTTCGTTGCACATCTGAATATCTCAGAGGCTGAATCATGATCCTCCTTCCCCTTTACCCTTCTTTTTCAGAAGTATTTTAGCCATTCCTACATCTTTATTCTCCTATATTCAAGTTAGGATATGTTTGTTAAAGTTTCAAAACAATCCTCCTGTAATTTTGATCGGAATTTTGAAACACAGAAATGATAATATGGATTGAGTTATGCTGGCTGCTCCCGACACCTGGGCTCTGGATCATCCTGATGTTTCTTGGTTGCCCCCAGCCTGTGCTGAGCTGGCACTGAGGTCTTCCTGCCCCAGCTCATGAGTCACAGCTGTACACAGGGCCTTCTAGGCAGTGTGGGGAAGACAAGGGCCCCACAGCAGAGCTCTCCCTCCAGAGCCTGGCCCAGTGCTTTCCTTTCCCTTGGGCCCCTGTCACCTCGGTGGTACCTGTAGGCTTTTGTGCTGGAAGCCACTACCCTCTTGGGAACCAGATGCCTCTCACTACTGCACTCCTTCCCCACTCCAAAAAATAAAACTTCCTTATACGTTTTTAAAATTATTTCCTGTATAGTAATTCTGTGGAATAAATCAGGCAGTTGGTATCATCCTGGGCTTCAGGAAAGTCATGGGCGTACCTAACAGCACAATGTCAGACGGAGGTCAAGGACGCACTAGAATTGCTGCTCTGTGTCTCTTCCAGAGGGCAGTGTCTGCAGGAAGGGCGGGATGCGGGACCCAGTCATCAGTCTCCCCTGGCTCTCAGCTCGGCTCTGCTTGCCACCACCTCAGCACGGGGTCTTTGAGCATCACAGGGGTCCTGGGCCTCCGTTTTCTTGTGTCTGGGAGGGGCTCAGAAACCCTTGAGGGCACTTTCCAGTTCCAAAATGTATCAGATTCTGAACACACCAAGTAGAACCAAGGCTGCTTTATGGGGATTTCAACCTTTTGGTTTTCTTTGTTCTTTTCTGCTCAAAGTGCCAATGAAAAATGAAATGGCCAAAAAGGCACTAGCCTGGAGGGTTTCCATAGAGCTCTATAATTAACAAGCTGCAAATATGGCTTCTGGAGAAGGTGAGTGGGTTTTTTTTGTTTTTGTTTTTGTTTTTAATAGTTGTTCTTTAGCAACTGAAAGATGATGTCATTTCTGACGTTTGGTTCCCTATTCCTGAAAATTAAGTCCACTCGTGAGGGAAACAGTGCTAAAAATCATCAATGTACTTTAACAGTGAAACAAAGCCCAGAGCACTGCTCAGGCAGAGCTAAAGCGATGACATAAGGGGACAGAAATCCCTGTTTGATAGACAAAGGAAAAGAACATTGCCTTTATGCAAAAGCAGCCTTTGGCTCATAAAGAAACTAATAATATGTTTTTTAAAAATGAAGAGGAGTTGATTAAAAGAAAACAATACCAAGGAAGAAGACAATTTGTTAAAAACCCGGAAAAATGATATTCATTATCAAGATACAGCTCCCAGTGGGAAATAAGAACCCAACCTTCAGGAAGAATCAGAGGAGTTCAGGAGAGGCCCAGAGGACTGAATGAGGTGGAGGCCATGTGTGAACTGAGAAAGGGCAGGAGGTGGTGCTGAGCGCCGTCTTGTGCAGCAGCGACGCCTGCGCTTTGTTAGGCTAAGAAGAGCCAAGTTGTCTTCTGTGGTGATGTTGGATCAAGTGTGACAGTCAACACTTCTCTATTTCCCTCACCTTCCATGCATCAGCTTTCCAGAGATGTAAAAGTTACTCCACATGCAATTGCATGTCAGCAAGGTCAATCCTTTTGTTCGCATGGGCAAGGTGATTCAATCTCATAACAGGTTTGGCTGATTTTTCACTTTTGTCTTTTTTGGGGGACAAATAGCAAGATTTTAGTAGAACAGTATCTCAGTGCTAGTATTTAAAAAATACCTTTAAAAAATCTCTTACCATATAATCCAGCAATTAGAAAGAACTCTCTGGTTGTTCAATAAGAAGACACTGAGGAACACATTCTTTGCTGTAATAGAAACAAAGGATTATTTATGAAAGACCAAAATTCTGTCGAATGTAGGCCAATGGTAGAGAATTTGATTCATCTGTATTTCAGTGAAGTCCCTAATTCAGAGACTAACCTGTAGTACACATGAGGACAGCATTTTGGCTACAGATCTGAAATTAGTAGTTGGCTAAGCCTTTAAAGTGTGGTGTAAATTGCAAAACAGGAGTTGGGTGTCTGAAAGGCTCAGACCATAAACACTAGTTTTCTATATTGTACATTGTTTGAGAGTGTTCGGGGCACTTCAACCTTTGAGAGTCTCCAGAGAGAGATCCTGTGCTCTCACTTGTTCCTGGTGCCACTGAGAAGACTCTGCAAGAGCAGAGAAAGGAGTGAGGGAAGAGGCCCCAGGGCTCTGTGCTCAATGTGGCCCCTGCGGCTGGGCCTGCCCACCACTTGCCTCCCCCAGCACCGGGCTTCCTCACTCCCAGTGTTCCATCCATGGCCTCCTCTCAGGTCCTCAGAAGAACTTGCCCTCTCCTCAGGGACTGTGAGCTGAGAGGGAGAGAGCCAGCCAGCTTCCACTTTCCAGCCTCTGCTTCATACATACGATTTCCTACTTCTCCTAAAGATTTCAGCTCCAAAGTTGCTTCCTCAAGAAAAGCTTCCCAACCCCAGAAGGATCTGTGCCCTTTCTCTTCCAGCATCCTCAAAGGCAGGAGCCCCAGGGCTTGCTCACATCATTGAAACCTGAGCCCCAGTGTGGTACCCAGCTCATCACAGGCCACAGAAGTCCTCATGTGGACATGTGAACAAAGTACCTAGGACACAATTGTCCTGCTTCAAGGAAACATCTTAGACTTTGAACAATAGGACTGGAAAGGATCTCCAGAAATCATTTGACTTCTTCCCTAGTTTTTAGGAGTAGGTGATGATCAGATGGAATAGTCTGTTCCTAAGACAGCAAGTTGGTTAGAACGTCTATTATATGAACAAGTCTGCCCTAGAGACTGTGACAGGAATTCATCTTTGGGTCTAAGATTGCGGGGAACACAGGCAGGTGCATTGCCGACTGCGTGGTGGCCGCACCGCTTGTCCGTGGACATAGATGTTGCACTCTTTCCCATGGTGAGGCGGTGTGCCCTGTGCGCACTCTGAGGTCGCACAGGTTCAGCCTGTGAAGCTGTGGAGCGCCCAACCTGTAGGACCACAGGCTGCTGCTCAGCCCAGCATTTTGACTATGGACTTTTAATGTTGTTTCGTTTGTTTGTTTGTGAAGCATGTGGTCTGTAATTGTTCTGCTGGAGGAAAAAGTAGAAACCTCCCTTAAAGAAAAGTCGGCCAGCAAGCATTTAGAAGTGCCACGTCCTGCATGTGTCTGTTTTACTAAGATGCCATAAAAACAGAGGCAGTTTATCATTAATATTCCACTTGCAGATGGGTGTCAGGAAAGGCCTGTAAGTGTCAGCTCTCTAACCTTGAAAGGTCTGTTTTCTGCTTTTGCCAGTTCGTCTATGGGGCTTATCGGGAAGAGAGGATTGCTGTTGCTGTCCAGTGCCCATAATTAATCCACAGACAGTGAGGATTTATGTTCACTGATTGTGGCTGACTTCAAATGAAAATGTCACTGTTAGCGCATGAAACAAACACCATATGTTGTAAACAAATCCTTTGAATGACGTAGAATGTCGTGTAAGATACTTCACGTGTAAACCCAGGTTGTTACTTAGGGTAGGGGCTCTTACACCCGCCCCTTCATATTTCTCAGAGATGTTACAGACACATAGATGGCATTTTGCTTTTCCTTCAGTCAGTCCCCACAAAATGTGTTTGATTTTAAGTATGGATATAGTTCAAACCTCAAATTACTAGCCATGAAAATTATCTTTCTCTTTACCGTCAATGTGGCAAGTACAAACAAAGGCAGACACCAGTCCGATTGGTTTGTGTAATCCAATTGCTGAGTTGAGCTTCTTTTCTTGTTCCTGCCATGACTAATTTGTGGTTTCACAAAGTGTTTCTGAATGTCAGACACATCAATTATAAGAGATGGGCAAAGGAGGCCAAAGGGGAGGGGGCCTAAAAAATGTTTATGAGAAATTAGAGATTGTTGCCAGAGGCTGTCCTACAACCTCTATAAGAACAATTCTCTGATTTAAGAAGACAGCTGGATTATATCCCAAATAAAGAACAAACTCTGTCCACTCCCAATCGGAACAGCTAGTGGCCCCATTTCTTCTCACTAATTGGTCCTCTCCTCTCCTTCAGCTTTGTGAGATAAACACCACCATGCTCCCTTCGCCCTGCAGACACTGCTGCTTTAAGGAAAGGCTGAGCTAGGTGTTCACAGAGCCTCTAACATGTTTATTTTCCATGGCTGTAGTGATTTTTTCCCCTACTGAAACTCTATTATGTTCCCTTTTGTTGTCATGGCTGAAGCCTGTTGTTTCTGCAAAAAACAATAATAGGCCTGAAGATTAGGGTTGCATTTTATGTTCCTAGCAGCCCAGCAGGGCACCATATTTGTATCAATCCTATAAATTCCTGGCATCAGGCCCCTTTACTCCTAGTAATTAATCTTTTTCATAAATGCTGTCATGTTTAGAGCCATTTTATTAAGTTTCTGGTTTCTAAATTCTCTATGTGTCACTCCTTTGCCTCATTAGTGTCAGAAATGAAAACAGAAAAACAACAACAGAACGACCACAAGGGCGGGTCCTTCCAGTTATGGCTTCTTTTCTTAGCAGAGGTCATCCTCTTCGTTTTTATAAATACCAGCCGTCATCTCCAAGCTCGGAGCATCATTTGTTTGGGTTTCCTCATTCTCATTGTAGATGCAGGTGCTTTGGGGGTGTGAGAAGCTTAAGCAGGAAGGCAGACCTAACTTCTCTTAAAGTTTTAGTCTCTCACTACCTTGTCAAAATGCCAGAGCTAGGGAGGAAGTCCTGTCCTGGGGAAAGTCTGCTCACCGTCTTGGACGTGGCCTTTCTGATGCAGCGATGGAGCTGAGCATGGTCCCTCGTGCCTCCTTCGGTATTACAATTGAGTAGAGTGTAGGGGTGTGAGCTGCTTTTTTCTTTGGGCCCCTGACCTAATTGCAATAGGGGAGGTAAAATATTTTCATTACCCTCTCCCCCAGAATATAGAAAGCTTCAAAGGGAACCCGGGAGGGGATCAGCCTCTTAACCCTGATTCCGCTACACCACCTCAGCTTGGCTGTGCATCACAAAATTAGTCTTTAGTCTCCGAACATAGTGGCACCAGGACTGTTTTTGGTTTTGCTTTTAAAAATCATTTTACATTATAACCCTGGCGATCATTTCATGCTGTTTAAACTATATTTGTAGTCTTTGATCATGCATAAGTAGGCTCAAGTTAACTGCTGATAGAATGATGATATTGTTCTCCGGGTTTCTTTTTTCTTTTTCTTCTTCTCTGTCTTTAAGGACCCGGTGGAACCTAGGAGCTGGCCTCCAGAAATTTCCATTACTACATTACAACGTGCCTTTGTTTTGTAATTGGTTCAGGACTACCTATTTGCATGACAAGCAACATAATTCAGTTAGAAAAATCTGTTGTGTATAGGGTGCGCATAATCTATATTTATTGCATTTTAGAAATTACTGATTATTTAAAAATTTGAAAGAAGCTGGATTGGCAAAGAATGCCCAAGAGAAGGAGAGAGCAGTAGTCATGGCTGATTACTGTTATCCAGTGCAGGCTGGGCTCTGCCCTTCTTCCCCCCCTCCGGCTTTCTTCTGGAGCTCCTTTCTATCAGCCACCGTTCCACACCCCGACTCCCAGCGGGAAGGTACTGTACTGCCTCCAGTGGGGCTGAAAATGGGGCAAAATAGGTCTGAATAGCAGCATCAAATAAATTCAAGTGCCTTTCTAAATATATTTCAAGATTAAGTAATTAAGGATTGTAAAGCACTTGGAAAAAATAAAGTGCCATGTAAGTGCTAAGTAATAAGGAGTAATCGTAACAATAATAAAGGGTGATCTGCTAAACCTTTCCTGCTTCTTTTCCTCTGAGGATTTTCATCATTTCAGATTTGGCTCCTGAATATAATTCTTTTATTTCTAATAAAGAACCAGGGCTGGAAATAATAATGATGCCAGGGAGGCATTTTAATAGGGGGTTGTTTGGGTCAAAGGGAGGTCCTGCTGCACCCTGCCCCCCACCCCCTGGGGTATCAGAGCTCATCCTAGGGGCTGCTGGGCTTTGTGTGCAGAACTCCCTGCAAAGGAAACCCGTGTCCCTGTCGTTCTCACCAGCACCAAACACAGGGAACTTCATCTACCCGATAATCGACCTAATGATGTATATTTATGATTTATTTGGTATTTTTGGGATTTGTGCCATTTTTCAATCACCTTGGGACCAGCTGTAGCAACTGCTACTATTTCCCATTATAGGTTGGGCTTTTCATTCTCAAATTCTGACTTTTAGTCTCTTGGACAACTTCTATAACAATGTGACTATCCTGATGCCTGGGTATTCTCTTTGAATGACCACATTTATAAAAAACATTAGTGTATTTTTTTAGGGGGATGTTTATGTCAGTTACTACGATTGTTTACTTTCTACTTTCTCCAGCCTTTGGAAGAAACACGTATTTCCTCATATGCACATCCTTAGATTGTCTCTCTGTAGATCACAGGACCTTGTACACCTTACAACTACAGGCCGGATGGATTCTGTGCTCAAGGGGCACAGAGTATACCCCAGGATTTGGCTGAACTAGGGATCTAATTAAATACTTGGCCCTGGAGGGGGCAGATTTTCAGCCTGTTGTTTGGACGTACAAAATAAAGGTTTAGTAATCTAGATTCAAAATTGTCATCTGTTTTTCATTTTCTTTCAAACAAGGGCCTCTGCCACCTTATTTTCAATGTAGAATGTCACATAATTAGTGTTTTCTATATTTTGTCTGTAATATATCACCATATGATATGTATAATCAATATAAAAACTTCTTTGACAATCCTGGGAATGGGACAGAGAATTGAGATTCAGCAGAAAGTAGTTAAACAATGGTAAGAACAACAACAAAACGGTTGCTTATAAAAGTGGATTTTTTCCCTCCATTTTTCTTTTTTTAAAAGAATGGCTACAGGAAATCTCTGCATTTGAGGCATGTAATAATTGTGTGTGTATTCAGTAGAATTTGACCTCAAGGGAAGATACGTATCACATAGAAATCAAAGAGGAAATGTTCAAAGCATCTTCAACTGGAAAACAGAAGATAGTTTTATTACTATCACATGAGAATTTAAAACTCTCCAATAAATACTGTATCTGAGACAGCTGGAGTGCAGCTCCTGAAGTTTCCAGAGAAGCTCAAAGTAGTCTCAGTCAGGTCTCAGTACCCACCTTGAGCACTTCTTGGCCTTTTAAAAATTCGTAAACGTATTCACACTGATTCTGAAGAGCCATAGTGTGGGAGACTGAGGTGATTCAAAGCTGAAGAGCAGACCCAACACAGGAATTTAAAATGGTGTGAAAAAGATTTAAGTCTATGCTAAAAGTGTAAAAGGCAAAGCAAGAAGGTCTTCGTTTGAATCTTAACTCCACTGATGAATTTTTTTGCATATAACTTTGGTCTAATTGCTTATTTTTTTGGGTGTATTGTTGCATTAATCAGTTATAATATTCATAGAGGATTAACAATATGTGTATAAAAATTCATTTTGATATGATGTTTAATAACTTAGTCTTTTAAAAAACTTCCTTAGCAAAACCTTCATGAATTATTTAACATGTTAAACACAGAGTTGACTTAAGAGGTAATTATATATAAAGTGTTATGAATTTCACAGAACTGTGGAATTATAATTTTCATTTATACTTCATGAAGTGCAAATAGAATATTTTACACAAGAGTGACAAGCAGCTCACAAGAAGCAAATCTGTTTCATCTTTTATCTAATATTTTTGCTTGCCACCATGGCCGTTTGAGACAATGTGACTACGAAATCCAGTGACTACAGATACTTTTGAAGTAGGCTGGGTAAAGGAAAGAGAGCAAAAATAGTAAAATAAGATTTACATTTCCAAAAACATAGAACACCTTCATAAGGTTTCATGAAGAAATAGGATTTAGGAGATGCTTTATCATGACAAGTTACCTAAAACAAATCTCAAGACAAATGAATGAGAAAATGCTCATAATTTGTAGCAAAGGATCCAGATAATTAAAATAATAGATGTTAACTCAGATTCAAATTTTCCAGTGTAGACATTTATGTTTTTCTAAAAGCATATGACATTTGGCAGTAAGAAAACCAGAAGATCACAGATTGGAAGAGGAAGACAGGTAATAATTTCATCCGGGGCCAATCACGTCCCCTTTGACCTTCTTTCTTCTCCTTTAAATTTTAGTTAGCCCAGTTGGAAACATCACTAAGCTTTGCCACTTTGGGGCATGGGAGCCGGGCACTTTTCTTTGCCTTGGGGTACTTGGCCTTCCTCTTCCTCCTAGGACCAGCTCCTAGGTGCTCTTGGAAAGTGCCTTATTATTCAACCTGTGTTGAAGGCCTCGTGGTAGAGACTGTTCCTGAGGGTTCCTGAACAGGTTGTGTAACTTGCACAACTGATGTGTACACGTGTGTCACTAATTTAATTTCAATTTTACTGTGTGCATTTGTATAAGATCCCGCAGCTGTCATGTGCTCCTCATCTGTCACTGAGCCATCACTGAGCCGTGCTGGGCTAAGACAGGATTATGAACGATGAGCTGCCATGTGCTCTAAATCTTCTTATTTGCCCAGCCCGGAAGGTACGCCCTGTAAAATGTGATTGGCAGTGTGCTGTGTGCTGCTGTTGACTTTTGAAGGTCTTTTCTATTGGCTCTTTGAGAAGCTCTCAATGGCTGTATTGACCATCACCTGCTGATTCCTGCACCTGCCTAGCCTCCAGCTTCCACCTCTTCCCTCTTATCTCTTCCCCACTTGTTTAGCTACCAGCTCAGAGGCTGCAAAGCAGGCCCTGTCACTCTGGTGGCACGTGCAGTATGTAGGGCATATGGCTGACTGGCTGTGTGCAGGGGAGTCTGACTGGAGCCTAGCAGGCCCCGCACTGTTATTACAGCAGATGGGGGAAGCGTGGCATTCAATATTTAGACAGATGCCACCTCCTTATTCCACCTGTCTGGAAGTTGGACATTGTACAGAGCGAATGTCTGCCTAATGATGAAGGAAACAAAGGGCACATTATGAAGCGCAGCAGAGCAGCGTATTTACTGAGCATGCACAATAGAACTGTTGGCCACAGCCGTAAACGCAAACTGCTGCTGGTCAGAACCCCCGACACAGGCACACGGTTACAGTAAGAGCGAGGAATTGCTCCTTTGAACTGGCTGGCGTGGGGTCTTTAATTCTGATGATTAGGGCAATAGGTAGGACTCAAGGATCGTGATGGATGCCTGAAACAGTTTACGTTTCTCAAATCGTAGTCCATGCTCCTTTTTTGTTAAAATCCTCAAAACAAGCATCATTTCCTCTCTGTTTTTCATGTTTCTCAAAATGTAGTCCTTCATTTCCTCACCTAGGAGTGGTTTCTAACCAGGCAGAAGGAAGATCATTTTTCTGTAACTACTACTATTTTGATGTGTTTGGCATCAAGTGAATATGCCTTTTTCTTCTGAATTCAAAATAAAGATGACGCTAAACCATAGAGATTTAAAGATTTTGTTAGAAATAAAAAGCAATGATGTATATTCTTTGAGGGTGTGGCTTTTTTCTGATAGATCATTCATTGTGGTCTTTTGTATATTTTAATTTGTAAACTGTTTTTCCCTTCCTCACAGATTAATTTCTTAACCAGTACTAGTCTTTATTTATGTGTAAGGCTGCTTCCTGCCTTATCAGGGACCAGCGAATAGAAATAAGATGCACAGTGTTTCAGTTGCCCATGGACTTCTTACAAGAGAAGACGTGAACTAGCGGGTTAAGGGGCAAAATCATCTCTGACTTCAAGCATCTGGCATTTACCTGTTGTGAACATGACTATGACTGTAAGTATAAGAAGGAAGCCTTCTTTCCCAGGGAAATAGTAAATGAAATTCACTAAGCCAAAAAAGTGGAAGGCAAAAATTTACAAAAAGTAACAAGAAGTTACAGATTCTCAGAGACATAGCAGGTCATCCCTGTGTGATAAGACAAAACCCCCATTGTAAAAGATTCCCTGATGTCTATAACCAGTAGCATTGCTGATCTGAAAAACCTGGAATTATTATTTTTAGGACTGTCACTAATTAACAACCTAGTTGAATAAATAATTTTAGAAGCACTTGCGATGGGAAACGTAATTTCTTTCTGTTTTGTTTTTCATTCAGGTCTAATTTTGGGGAATCATTCTTTTTGGTTCATTTTTCTTTAGTGATTATTTCACATTAAAACCCATCTGACAAAAGGCATATGGAAGGGAAGGGCGGTCATTCCTAATTGAACAGCCTAGGACTCGTGAGGTTAATTACAGATATTAACGCTGCTGTTCTTCAGCTTCTTGCCCTCAAGAAGCCTCTAGCTTCCAAGTGACCTGGCTCCAACAAAGAGACTCTCTTTAGCCCATTAACTAATTGATAAAAATGGGAGTGTTCAGAATGAGTCTAATTAAATCACCGAGCCTTACAATTACTAGTCCATTTGGTAGCTGTTGGGAGATGGGTAACCTCAGCTGGCATTGTAGGGAATAAAAGATAAAAATAAAAGAGAGCTTAACCAAGATCATTTTGAAAGCTGTTCATTTGAAGACAAAGTACGCATTTGCCTGAAATGTCTACATTTGCTACTTCAAATGCATTTCCTTTCTAGGGTAGCACAATCTCCAAAAAAGAAAATAATGTCTTTTTTCTTCTTTTTTAAGAGCAGGCATGCTCCACTTTGTCTGATAAAGTTGCATGAGTGGCTGGGGAATTTTTTCTGCGTTAGCATTAAGCTAAATTCCTTTAGAGACTGGAACACTGAAGTTTGTCCATTGAGCTTTTGTTTAGGGGCGGGCAAATGTCTTAAATAATAGACATTTAAAGCCCAAAGTGGGCTCTCAGGACTTCTTCCTTTGTGCTGAGTCTGTCTAACTCACTGTCTCTGTGGCAGCCCTGATGCCTGGATTTTTTTGAAGGTCGGAAGGCTAGAGCCTGGCTGGGCCCGGTGCTGACTCAGCAGTGGCAGACCAGCCCAGCACACAGCAAGTCAGGAGTCAGCAGTGCCAGACCAGCCCAGCACACAGCAAGTCAGCAAGTCAGCCGTTTGGCCCAGGTGGCAACTTTGTGTCTTCAGTGGAGAGGAGTTTGCAGACTCCTAAGTGGGGGCTAACAGGAGGATAATATACTTCTTACTGAACTTATTAAAGCATTTAATAATCAAAGAGCCATGGAATTTTAAGAGGGGAAAATATAATTTGTAAAGATCTATTGAATATTTTTCTCCATTTATTACAAAGAGTACTTTATAGTAAAAAAGCTAACTTAACATGATTTATCAGCTAATCTAGCCTGATATCAGACCCTTGTGAAACAGGTAATACAATGGCTTGGAGAGAAATAGTGTGAGAGTTCTCTATTTTCTGCAGTATCTTTGTACTGTGTAGTAGGTGGGCATAAACATGAAATTGTGGCTTCTTAAATGAGAATGAATGCCCCTGTACTTACCCAGGCACTCGTGCCTTCACTGCTGGCTAATGGTAGCTGATTACTGTCGGAAGCATTCGGATCGTGCCTAAGCAACAATCCTTTTCAAAGGTTTCGTGGCATAAGAAGGATGAATGTAAGTATTAGCATAGGTCAGTTCTCTCTGGGCACATTCATTACTGGAGACATTAATATTGATAAACAACAGGTCCACCCACTCTACCTTAATATAAACCCAAGCAAAAGTGTTAAAAGCACATTCTACTTTTTCATCATTTACTCCTCGTCTCCAAAAGGAGGTATTTTCTTTCTGATTATCCTGTCATTCAACTCATGCTAATCAGTGAGTGTAAGGGGGAACTTCAGCAGACAGTTTGGTTGCAGGTGTATTCAGACCAAGGGAGATTTAATTACTTGCTAATTGCCTGGTGTCCAAGGTAACGTAATATTATAGTTGCAAATGCTATGGTATTAATCCATCTTAAGGAAGAGCAGCGTGGTGCAGCCTCCACCTTCAGAGAGTCCTGGAGGACACTGCTGGCAGTGCTACAAGTGCATTGAAGTTAGGGATTGTCTTCTGTATTCACAGCTGAATACTCAGCATCTGGCTCAGGACAGGACACAGAGCAGACAGTAAATATTTATTGATCAAGTGAATGGAAGGAAAGCAAGCCAAATACAAGTCTAGTATGAATTATACCTTAGGAAGTTTGAAGCAAACACAGAGCAAAAGGAAGAAACTAATACTTTCTGAAGACCAAGTAGTAATTCATCAAATGTTTCCATTTATCTTCTTAAAAGGGTAATGTAGTTAAGACCATGGATTTTGAATGGGAAAACTTAATCCCACATCAAAATTCTGCCTCTTACTGGCTGATGTGCTTAGCCGAGTTCTCTAACTCTTACAAGCCTCAGTGTTCTCAACTGCAAAATGGAGGGCCTGGGAGTCATGCTTACCTCCAGGACAAACGGGTTAAATACAACATGTAAAGTGTCTGGCACATGTTACATTGTCAGGACAGCCCCCATTTTCACTTTGTAGTGGTGTATAAAGTAGGATTGTAGGAAGCATTGTAATTAACCATTTTACAGAATGGGTACTCGAGACTCAAAGAGGTTGAACACTTTGCTCAGGCTCACAGAGCTGGTGAATGGAAACAGAACAGTCTGACTCCTCGTTCTACTTTTTCCATTACAGCAGACTAACTCAAAGGCTGTGTCATCTGACTAGATGTGACTCAATGACACTGCATCTGCAGGACTGACACCAGCCCCTAAAAATAAGATGGGTGCTTTGGAAGCTGCCACAGATCTCGAGCCCAGTGTTAGGTACGGCAGTGATGAGATCTCCAGCCATACCGTGTGCTGTGGTTTCCTAACACTGAAGTGAGGCTTACCGTCTAGTCCTGATCCTGGGGTTGACATGTGGAGACAACAGGTGATAAAGGAAGGTGCTAGACAGTCAACTGAAGTCCACTGGCCAAAGGAAAAAATGTAAGGCCACACACTGACTTACAAGCCGTACTTCACAGCCCGATGTTAGATGAATGAAAAGTGATAGAGTCAAAGTTATTAATATGTGATATTTTGGGCCCACCTTCAGGTCAGTCTATGTCTGTTGCATACAAAGTGAATAAGTATTTACCATTTTTGGTTATGAAGGACAATGGCATGAATGTTTGGGTGTAAAGACCCCTAGATTGTCCTGTGCCTGAACTGAAATTGACCACATCCATCCTTTCTTTCTGAGCTAACTCTGCAAAGTGAACTTTTTGATCTTTACAAAGTCTGGACTCTGTGTAGTCATTTAGAGTTGCGCCATGGCCATGAATTTTGGTTCTTCCCTTGCCAGCCATCATACGGTTGGCCCCTGTCAGGACCTGTCAGATTGTGTGAATGGCTCAGGATGCCGTGATCTTGCTGGGAGGTCACCTTAAGAACACCATGAACCACAACTGTAGCAGTGTCACCTCCTTGTAGCCAGTGACACTGTTACAGCCATGGTTCATGGTGTTCTTTAGGTGACCTCTCAACGGGATCAGTGTAATCGGAGATGTTCTTTCACTTTGCTTTTTTCTCACACACGCACATAGCAGGCTGTCCTCTCCTTCCTAACAAAACCTGATGCCAGTCACTAACTTAACAGCCACTGGTTGACCTTCCCAGGGATCTCCGCCTTATGAATTGTGAGGCAGAAACTGCCAACTGTTCACCAAGAACTGGTTTCTTCTTGCTAAGCACCCCACTGGTCTGCTCTCCCCAGCTTTTCTTGTTCTAGAGCCATGACTAAGTTCTGGGTAATTGAATGTGATCAACTTGGCTCATAAATATGTAACACTATGTAAATGACTCAGGGTGACATCAATACTACTCCATTATTTTCTCTGTTCTGGGTGACTGGGATGGAGAATGCTCAAGGTGGCTTTGGAAGACATGTGTGGAGGATGGCGGAGCCTCTGTCCAGCCAGGTCCCTGCATGGCCATGTAGAACAGAGCTACCTTTGACCTAACATTCACCTAGGGAAAGAAAGAAATGTGATGCTTATGACAGAAGCTGGGATCACCCTTACTCATATAAGCCGGATTGCCACTGCGGAAAAAAAGGCATGATCCAGTGCAAAATTAAGTAAATAAATAAACAATAAAATAAACACACACACATGTGGTACCACCAAACAGATGGTGGGAATATTGAGGACTAGGACTGCCTCACCATTGAGGTGACTTTCCTTCTTACACAGATCCTTGGATTTTGATGACATTTGGGAATAATTAAAATGAAGTTATTTCCCCCAGAGCCTGTTAATTTGTGAGCTGAACTTCATGTGTGGCAGCCCCTCCGCCCCCAGACCCTCTCAGATGTGAGGTTACCCTGCTTTCCCTGCCCATGGAGTTCCTCACCATCCAGGCTGTGCAGTTGTCTCCTTTCTCTGTGACAGACACTGGCCATGACGTCTGACAGGGCAGAAGTGCTTCTCGGCAAGTCTCCTTAGAATGCTCGATTCTAACCTATTGCCACCAATTAACCATTTGGAGAGGATTTTAATTTTGGCAGAATCAAAGAAAATGTTTATCCTATTGATTTGAGGTTGAGAAATTCATATACATTTATGACTTGCCTCAGAGGAAAATGGGCCTAAGAATTCTGAGTTGGAGAAAATGTCTTGTAGACATCTCTTGTCTGTGAAGGTAAGTGTTTTAAGATTATTGAACTCATTCTTACCTCAGCTACTATAAATTTCAGGATTTGCACTCACCTTCCCAAAGGGGAAAATCGATACATTTCCTTTCTCAGTCTTATGCAAGCTCTTTCTCAGACTCCGAGAGTTAACAATGGACTCGACTTAGGTGGAATTTGGATTTCTTGTCACTTCTCAGAGAGGCTAAAGGCTTTTGGTCCTCATAAAAGGCAATGAAACAGCAGTCCAGGGCAGAGAAGCAAAAAGGCAGGAGTGGGATTAGAATCTAGAAGTCGACAAATGCCCCAGATTGGAGTAAATCCTCACCAGTGAGCACATTTTCTGTCACAGCAAAGTTGGGGAACATAATCTGAAGCCAGGAAGGGAAGCATCAGGCAGCTGGGAAGTGTTTGTGGATAACGAGCTGCCCGAAGCCATGTTGCTTGTGGGCCAAGGTGCGCAGCCCGCACTGAACATTGATTATTGGCAAGAAAGGGATTACAAAGCATATTGGCCATTTATGTATCATTCTAGTCCAACAGATGGGAAATTGGCAGGTTCTAGTAAGTAGGAAATTCAACATTAACTCAAGTGGGCTGATAAAATCATCATAAATCATTTTGAGATATCCGTCAGCCACAAAGCTCAGTGATTATTCATTCGAACACCTCTCAGCCCTCCTTTAGTGATCTCTTCATTCTGTGTTAAGTCTAAAGGATGTTTTTTTCCCTAAAGTTCAGAATATATGACTACAACTTTCCAGACTAAAGCATGTGACGCTGTATAGAATTAAAGAAACCTTTGAGTCTGTCCCCGAACAACATGTTAGCCAGTAACATCCCAGTAAGACAAGTATATTTTTCAAAGTTATGTGGCCTAGGAGTGGCCTCTCTGCTTCCGGGTTCCACTCTCCCAGAAGCTTGTAGACGATCGGCTCAGCCATCGGCAGACTAGCCATGTGAATGACAGCTGAAGGAAAGGGGCAGTGTCTATGTTACCTGGAGGACTTGCCAAGAATCATTTCCAGTGACTGAGCCTTGCTTTTTTTGCTGCTGAGAGAGGGGGAGGAGACTGGATGTAAACAGGTAATGGCTTAAAAGTGAAATAGCCAATGAGTACCAGGTTTCTTCAGAACAGGGCGAAGCCTAGGAAAGTGGACCAGAAGGTGTAAGTGAACAAGCTGCTAGTGGAATCTGAAGTTTGTCATTTTATTTAATATGTAATAGGAATCTGAGCTACCCTTCATCTTAGACAGTCATCAGAATGAGAAAAGATATTTGCATATTATGAATCAGACAAAAGATTGATAACTAGGATCTACAGAGAGCTCAAACTAAGCAACATAAAAAAAGCCAACAATTCCTTATATCAATGGGCAAGAGAGATGAATAGAACCTTCTCTGAAGAAGACAGACGAATGGCTAACAAACATGAAAAAATGCTCATTGTCCCTAATTATTAGAGAAAGAGCTCATCCTGAGGTATCGCCCAACCCCAGTGAGAATGGCCCACATCACAAGTCTCAAAGCTGCAGCTGCTGGTGTGGATGTGAAGAAAAGAAAACACTTTTACACTGCTGGTAGGACTGCAAACTAATCAGCCTTTTTGGAAGGTGGTATGGAGAATTCTCAAAGAACTCAAACTACACCTCCCATTTGAGCCTGCAATCCCATTACTGAGCATCTACCCAGAAAGGGAAAAATCCTTTTATCATAAGGACACTTAAACTAGACTATTTATTATAGCTGAATTTACAATCACCAAACTGTAGAAACAACCCAAATGCCCACCAACCCAGGCATCGATTAACAAGCTACTTATAACAAGTATACTTATAACATTCAGTCACTAAAAAGATGGAGATTTTACATCTTTGTATTAGCCTGGATAGAGTTGAAACACATTCTTCTTATTAAGCATCACAAGAATGGAGAAGCAAGAATCCAATATACTCAATTTTGATATGAGGACAATTGATGCTAGTCCATGTTGGGGGGTGAGGGGATGGGGGAGTGGAGAGAGGGAAGGAGGGAGGGTGATGGGGGTTACCGTGTCTGGCACACCTCTTGGGGGAGGAACACATTTATAAGAGAAACTTTGCTTGACAAATGCAATTAGTGTAACCTGGATCTTTGTACCCTCAATGAATCCCCAACAATAAAAAAAAAAAAAAAGGACCCTTTATCTTTTCGTTAACTCCAGGGAGTGTTTCTGTGGGACCAGTGTTCTACTGACGTCACCCATGAACTGGGAAAAAGAAAAAGAATTACAAAAGAGACCTACTGTTCTGATTATGATTTAATATTCAATCTTTGTTCTCTCTATACTAAACCTACCCAGTAGGAACCAGTGATTACAAAGGTTTGTGGAGACATAATACCTTTTTGTCATTCTGAAATTTATTTATTTATTGCAGTTTTGGCCAGGGCTGGGCTTGAACCCACCATGCGTGGTATATGGGGCTGGCGCCCCAGTCCCCGAACCACAGGCACTACCCTGACATTTTTTTTTTAATTAAAATAAATTAAAACCATTTTTAGAACTTCATGAAGTGACCAAGAATTTGAACTTCAAATTCTTGAAGTGTAGCAATGAAGAGACTTACCCTCTCTGAGGACAATCAACCCTTCCAACAACTTTATCATTTAGTGGACACTTCTGTCCAGAGGGAAAAAAAACTTTATAATAAAGGAAGCACAGCTGAGAGCCATGTTCTTCATCTAGTACAGAAACCCAAGGACAGCTCCACTGTGTGTCTCACTTTGAACAAGGGCAGCACCATGGGAAAATACCCAAGTTGACTGGAAGAAAGGCAGCTTCTGGAACACTCATTGGTTCAACATGCAGGCTGCTTTTCACATCTGTGACCCTCAACCAGGGTGAACTGAGCGGGCACATGTGGGCGGGTCTGTGCTGGACATGCCTGCATTGCCACCATCCTCCCCTCATCACACACATGGTGAACAACAGTCACTGTTCACGAAGCAGCCACCCTGTGCCAAATACTATGTGGGGTGCTTCACTGTGTCATAGCAGTGAGACTCCTCACATTAATTCTATAAATGCATTCATCTCCATCTTTACCAGGAGGAAGTTAAAAGAGGTTCATTGGGTTTCTCCAGGACACACGGACAACAAGCAGGCAATGCTGGGTGAGCCCAGGCCCAACTGACCCTCCTGTCCCAGGCTTTGCTCCTTCAGTGAGGTATTTTCACCTTGCCTGTTGTTCTGTGGGAAGTTTCTGAGGCCTATGTATGTCACCAGACTATTCAGTCAAGGTGGAACCAAGTTTTCTTATGAAAGATGTTTTAGAGCAGTTTTGTTTCCATGTAGAGAGTGCGGCCTGTGCCTTTCTCTCACCCCAAATTGCTTCCTGGAGTAACTTGAACACTGGGGAGAATAGGAACTAGAATTATATGCTGTGAACCTCTCCCAGAAGAAAACATCACACTGATTTTATATGGGCCAAAAGCTCAGGTGCATTTTATTGTGGATTTTCTCAACTGGTGACTTCAACCTTTTTGCATTTGGCACTTATTAGGGACTCTCCAGGGGCCTGCTGATCCACGGAACCTCCTCCCTCAAAGATGCTGCAATCTAGTCAGGAGGCAAAACAGACACACAAAGTAAGCAATTAGAGCAAGGGGGGTGTCAGATCACCTGAGCCACGTGGAAGCACGACACTGTTGTTTGGAAGAGGAAATACTTTGAGGAGGGGATGTTGGAGGGGGGACATTGATGGGCTCATTTGGGGACATGTTGAACTTAAAGAGATGAGGCTTTTTCCAGGCACAGACACCTGGAAACAACTGGTAATAAAGAGGAAGAGCCAGGGGCACGGCGGGACTGGAGAAGGCCCCTTCCAGGTTCTATACAGGGACAATATTAAGGACAGAGGAATAAAATAAGTTCTAGAGCAGCAGTTCTCAACCTGTAGGTCGCCACCCCTTTGGGGGTCTCTTGCATATCAGATATTTACATTACGATTCATAACAGTAGCAAAATTACAGTTATGAAGTAGCAATGAGAATAATTTTATGGTTGGGGGTCACCACAACATGAGGAACTGTATTAAAGGGTCACAGCATTAGGAAGGTTGAGAACCACTGCTCTAGAGGCTTTGAATTTAGAAAAAAACTGATGTCAGGTTAAGGAGCACCCATAGTCAGAGGATCAGGAGGAAAAGGAGCCAGGGAAGGTCATGTTACAGAAACCAAAGGTGCATTTGACACAAAGAGCAGCCTGCGGTGTCACTAGCCACTGAGGTGCAGCGAGGTGAAGGTGGAACCCATGCCTGGAGCTCAGCTCTCTCCTGCGGTGCCAGGACTCTGGGCTCCTCATAGGTAAGAGGGTTGACCCCGGGAAGCCTGGCAACTTCACAGCCTCAGTTTCCCTACCTTAACAACATAGTCACATTTTATTATATTTGGGAGCCAGAGGAATCTAAACTAATGAATCCCTACAGATTCTAAGATGTAAGGCATTAGATGAAATGAGGGCATTGACTTAAAAACAACAAGTCTATACTGCATTTTAAAGATGCCATGTCTTTTACAAGAATTAAGAATATTCCTGGGCAGTGCTGAAGAGCACAGGGTGCCCAGAGGGAGCTGAGAAGTGAGTGCCATACTTGAGAGCTTGGTCTTCCTCAGGGGCAAGTCAGGGTTTGTCAGCAAAGTCACACAGCCACTCAGAGAAATAGTTACGTGTTCTGCAGAGCACACATTGATAATATCTATAATTGTTTTGTAGAGCTGGGATAGTGATTGTATTAGAAATAATTAAAAACTTACAAACCAGAACATTTTAAAGACATATTTCAAAATTATAATCCACTTTCAAAAGGACAATCTAAAGACTAAAAGAGCATTAGTATATACCGCTATCAAGAAATTTGCAAAAAGGGTCTTAAAATGTTTTATCCAAATTAATTGTGTCTTACCCATCTATCCTTTAGGACGAGGGAACAGGGACTGCACACACATGTGCTGCGGGCTGGGCGCGGCCCAGAGACGCCTATAACTCTTCCAGAATAACACAGCCGCGATGTGCTGAGGACCCAACCCATCCCTGTCCTCTAACCCTGGAACACACACCTCAATTACAATCCTGACTAACATGCCTCAGCCTCTGCCTGATCCTTTAACAAATATTTGCTTATATAATGAATAAAAGCCCCAAATTGAAATGGCCCAACCGTGGAAATAAATAAAAACCAGCTGTCAGAACTGCAGGCATAAATTCCAAAGGGTAGTCCACCTTCAGGGTGTCCCCTGGAAGCCCCAGGGAAGGGTTTTGGGAAGTGTAAGTGTGAATCATTCATGGTAGCTTATTTTCCTTGCTGCCAGGAAAGAATGAGAAAAGTCAAGTCATAGATTTAACTAATTAAAGCTCTGTCAGCGTCAGCAAAGGTCTGAAATGGGGTCTTGGCTAATGAGGAGCTGGGCCATGCCCTGACAGGGTGTACACTGTGGATGGTCCCTGCTGTGTCAGGCAGGCTGGGCCCTGACCAGGAGGGAGCAGCCGGCCCCATGGGGTCCCTCTGCAGAGTAGTGGGACTAACAATGACTTGAAATTCATGCCTTGTGAATTTTTGCCACTAATAATAGCACCTCTTCTGGCTCACTTGATTGACATCACTGCCTCTGTTTCTTTATTTGAAAATTGTAACTGACTACTTGTCCTCACCTTCAAAACTGTTTGTGAAGAATTTTATGAGCAGTTCTGAACATAAAACTCACTAAGGATTTATTAACTGTCACCTGTGGGATATACCTAAAAGAAAAAGATATGAATTTTACCTTTTAGGAAAGTATACTTTATTTGGGAAGATGAAGTATATATATCCAAAATAATCAGCAGATCATAGTTGGCTCAATTTGAACAAGAGCTAGGCCAGATGTGGGGGCTCATACTTGTAATCCTAGCCCTCAGGGAGGCTGAGGTGGGAGAATTGCTTGAGCTCAGGTGTTCAAGACCAGCCTGAGCAAGAGCAAGACCCCATCTCTACTAAAAACAGAAAAATTACCTGGGCATTGTGGTGGGCACCTGTAGTCCCAGCTGCTTAGGAGGCTGAGGGAGGAGGATCACTTGAGCCCAAGAGTTTGAGATTACAGTGAGCTATGATGACTCCACCCACAACACTCTAGCAGGGTGACAGAGTGAGACTCTGCCTCAAAAAGAAAAAGAAAAAAACAAAAAAAAAGAGCTAAATTTTTTGGGTTTTGCTAGAAATGCAATAGAAATTCAGAAAATGATAGGACTAGCTAACTCAGAACAGGGTTCTGTGATCTGTAAAGTCACATGCTTTAGGTGGAGAATCTCCACCTCTACTGCATTTTGAAGATGCCATGTCTTTTACAAGAATTAAGAATATTCCTGAGCAGTGCTGGGGAGCACAGGGTGCCCAGAGGGAGCTGAGAACTCATCAGAGCAACGTGATAAGACAGGCGCTGTTTTACCAAGGGCAAAATGGAGTTAAGAGACTGGCTGGTAAACAGCAGAGCAGAGATTTTATTTTATTTTATTTATTTTTTGAGACAGAGTCTCAAGCTGTCGCCCTGGGTAGAGTGCTGTGGCATCATAGCTCACAGCAACCTCCAACTCGGGCTCAAGAGATCCTCTTGATTCAGTTTTTCTATTTTTAGTAGAGATGGGGTCTCACTTTTGCTCAGGCTGGTCTCAAATTTGTGAGCTCAGGCAATCCTCCTGCCTCAGCCTCCCAGAGTGCTAGGATTACAGGCATGAGCCACGGGGCCCATCCCAGAGCAGAATTTGAATCTAAGGCTCTTGGACTTCAGGACCCTGGGCTCAAAGCCATGGGGGGGATACTGGATTCTCATCCAGGGATGTAGGATTCAATTATCCCCAAGTCAGCTCTCCTCACCTCTCAGCTGTGTGATTTCTGGATTAGGGTCAGGAATATTTTCCTCCCTGTGAGATTTGTCCTGGCAGAAGATAGTGGCAGGTTGAGAGTGGCTTAAAGAAGACTCAAGATACAAAGTGTGTTCCTGCCACTCCTCTTCTCAAAGTCTTCCTCGATTTTAAGCATTGTAATGATATTTAGAGGCGAGACAGCCTTTACAGGTGAGTGGATTTCCACACCCAGATGAATCCCAACTTCTCAGTGCTGAGCAGTATGAGCTGAATTGGAAGCAAAGGGGGAAAGAGAACACGGCAACCTAATTGGTCACTGCCGTGAGTCTATACTCGGGGGACAGAGGTAATAGCTTACACACGTACTCCTGAGCTGTGCAATAGATGGAAAAGGGTCCCAGATGGATTGGGCAGGGGCTTAGTTCCGGGATTATGATGAGACAGTGGGTAATTATTGAGTGGCAGGGCCTCAGCCTGATTAGTATCTGCAAGCTTGTCCCCTCCTTCAGAGGAAAGCGTTGATAAAGATAAACCCCACTCCTCGGCCCATGCAGCACAGAACAGCACATTTCAATCTAACAGGATCAGCCTCTGCTTTGATCACAATCTGTTACCTAGATGTCTTTGCAAATTAATCAGTCCTGCTAAACAGCCCCAGTCAGTTTGTACTGCTAAATTAATAAATGTACCAGGAGCAACAGAACACATAATTAAATTCTACACTTTAATCTCCACATAATAATTTTGACCTTAGTCTGGGTTCTCTGTTCTATCCAGGAGAAGGCAGAACAACCACAGGCCTTCCTGGGTAGGTTACACTAACCAGCCACCCTGCAGATGACCCTCGTGGCCCAGAAAATCAGAGAAATACTGATATAAAAACATGAAAAGCCAGCAGAAAATCATGTGCAGAATTCCCAGGCAGAGAAGGCAGGTGAACTAAGCAGTGGGTATCCTGAGCTGTCTTAAAAACAGAAAACATTCTCGGCAGAAGGACAAGAAAAACTTTTTTGTTTCAAAAACAAAGAATATATACTTGTGGAATTTAGAGTCTCAGGAAACTGAAAAACAGCACTGCTCTACTAGGCTGGGCCCTGGCAAGTGTGGGCTGTTGGGCCCGGAGCAGGGCAGGAAGGCCTCAGACTGACACCCCTCACGCCGGGCCAGATTTTAGATGTTCGTGCAATGTTCTGGACCTGAGTTTTCCTGTGGGACTCAAGAGGTTTTTGTGGTTTTGCATAAGTACCTATTAGGAATAATGAAGATTTCTTTGTTTATTTCGTGAAGACTCATACTTATTTTTGAAAGCTGGTTGCTTTAGTGTTAATAGAAACTGTACAGAGAAAATTATTTGATGCTCAGCCAAGGTAAATTGGTGCATTGAATTGCAGTGGCATTTTGCTGTCTCCCTAAAGTTCATCATTCTGGCTACAAGTGGGCACCATTTCCTCGATTTCTAGAGGCAGTGGGGTTAAGCAAGAGGCTGTAGCCTCAGCTGGAAGAGCGCTGAGGGGGGAGCTGGCAGACACGGGCCAGTGACCCTACTCAGCCACCACCTGCTGATGACCTGGGCAGGGCATTCGATCTCTGTGGGTCTCAGTCTCCTCATCTGAAAAAATAAGGGGGTCAGGCCAGATTATCTCCAAGAGACTAAAATTCTGTATGTCCGTGATTCACTCACTGAGTCGGGTGGAAATTCAAGTAATCGTGAGAATAATGTAAACCAGAGAGACACTTTTTCCCCTCCATGACTGGGGTATTTCAGGCAAAACTGGCTGTTGAGTTTTTATCCTGAATTTGTAGCCAATTGCCTCAGTTCTGCTGCTTCACTGTGCGTCTATCAGAATAGCCTGACGCTTCTACCAGATAACCGATGATTAAAGCCTGCGGTGAAATACTCTACTCCACACTGTGGATTTCACTCAGCCCTGCTAACAAGAGGGGTAGACAGGGGTGTGGGAAGGGTTGGGGCGGGGTCACATTTGAGCCACCGATGTTTTACCTAGAATAAACTGTTGCACTTAAAAAAGAAGTTGGTCTTGTCGCAAAAGATTCCAACATAAATTAAACATGAGGGATGCAGCTGTGCAGTAGGATGTTAAAATACAGATGATATCTGGAGAAAAAGAAGGCTTAAAGGGAAGATTTTAACCTGAAATTCATTCAGGTATTAGTGACGTAAATGTTCTGGCAAGCATTTTTGTAAATACATCATCTATTTTTGTAAAAATGACTTTATTTTGGCACTCTAAATTATAGACTAGAAGTGTCTGTTTCAGGGAGGAAGGGCTAGTTTATTTGCATACTGGCTTTCATCTGAGAAGGCTGAAGGATTAAACAAATTATTTTCATTTTTATCATAAAATAACTCATTGCTACTTATGTGAAATAGTTCATACAGTGGTTCTCCTTTAAATATTTTCTAAAGGCACCATCAATATCATTTACTATGTGGAATTCCCTGCAGAAAATCTATTAAAGTGTCCGTATGTCACCCATGTGAATAACAAATGAATTAATTATGACTGGCGCAATTACAGGGAATAGTTAATGAAGCCATAAAGATGAGACTCTGGTGGTTAATTTTCAAAGCACAGTGAGAGGGAAATATGGCCAAGGGTCCCCAAAGAAAACAGTAAGCTTGTGTACTCACCTTGGAGGCAGCGTCTATGCCTGAGCCATGGAGGAGCTCTTGCAGTGGGAAGGCAGCTGTCCCATGGGCTGTCAGCAGCTTGCTGTGGGTTCAGATGTCCTGGCAGCAGTGCTGGCCCCAAACAGCAGCACCACCCACTCAATTCCAGTTGACCAGGGCTCCCTGGGACATCCATTTCTTTCTTTAAGAACCTGGCAAGAGGGGAAGATGATGAAAACCGAAAGTTTCAGTGACAACAGGGTTTTTATTTAAGCAAGATACATTAAAAAATAAATGAGCACAGCAAGATGAGATAAAGTGAGATGGGAAGGGAGGCGGCTGGTACACAAACAGCCTGAGCGCGGCCTGTGGCTCCTGAAGCTCAGCTCAGGTTTCTCACCTGAGAAAGTGAAGAGGCAGACCAGGAGATCTGCAAGAGACTAAAAGGCTGTGTGTCCATGATTCCTTTATACTAGTATTTCAGTTCTGAAAAGTACTTTTAACAGGAAAAAGAAGCTCTGATTATTTATTTTCTGGTGGCCAAGTTGGTAACTGATTATGTTATTGAGAGAAAAGAACAAACCAATAGCTTAGGAGAAATACTGGTACTCTGAGTACTGAGGCCAGAGAGAAATTACTTTATGAAAATAACAGTGGTAAGTATCACCTGGTGTCTTGCTATTTGCCTAGAAATCCACCTTCTTTATCTCCCCTCCAAAAACTTCTTGGTATGTTGCTAACAAATAGGAGGATTATTTGTAGGTTTTAAAAAACATTTTAGGTAAAGGAGCTTGAATTCTTACAATAATGAGGAAACTCATGGTGAGGTCCCTTGGGTGCTGGTGCTGGCAAGCCTCTCTTTCCAAGATCACATGCTCCCTGATGGGAGCAAGGTCTAGAGTACAGTCAAGGAGAAAGTGGAGGTTGAGCAAATTGGCCCCGCAAGGCCCAGAGGATCAGGTTCTAACGGCACCACCCCCTACACCTCCTTGAATGTGTTTATTCACTTCTGTGTCTGGGAATTAACTAATATCTGTCAAATAACAACTGGCAAGATCCAAAATACACAGAGGACTAAGCACTTACCACCTGGGGGTGTTCTGATACTGCTTTATCTACGTGATCTACAGTCACCTTTTTTTCAAGTTTTAAATCCATGTCAAGGTCTGTCCCAGCTGTCCATCTCTGATTGGCTCACCAGGTTTGAACGTCAGAAGGCCTCAGACATTTGCTTCAAGGGTGAAGGTTTTTATGCATTCTGTTTCACTCCAATATTGATTATCTACTGTGCCTGAGGGTTTGACTAGGTGCTGCTGATGTAGTGATGAGCCCACGGAATAGCTGTCCTGGAGAAACCTGTGATATGATGGAGGAGGCCGGACAAGTGAACAGACGCTTGTAAATGAGGGTAGAGCTGGTGAGGGGTTAGGGAAGTACCGGGCAGGGGCTCTGGTCTTGGCTGGGCTGAGTGCTCAGGGAGGAAGTCAACTTTGAGCCGAGGTCTAAAGGAAGAGGAAAGCAATGGTGCAGGTCTGGAAAGTAAGAATATTGCTATTAATAGATCTAGAAAGGTAAGGAAGTTGGTAACAGTGGCAGCTGATATGTATAGAGCATTTACTATTTGCACAATACTCAGCTGAGGACATGTATAGATTTTCTTCCCTCGTCTGTGAAGCATGTGCTGTTAATGCCTCCCTTTTTCAAATGTTTTACAAATCAAAGAAACATCTTGATGAGCCATCGAAGCCCACAGAAAGTTTAAACAACTTGCCCAAGGTCCTTGAGCCAGTAATCCCAAGATCTAAGACCCAAGTTCAGATGGCCTATTCCAGGGCTACTGTATAGATGACTTTCAGGAGTCAGAGTCACCAAGTTAATGTTTAAATAAATTCTCATGATGCTTCAGGGAAGTTGAAGTGGCACAATGTGGTGTGAGTGTGGCTGGGGAGGGCACATGACACTCCAAGGTTAGCAGGGCCCATCTGAGAAGGTTCTTCTGTGCATGGTGCTGCCCCTCTCCTCTGTCAGCACCTGAAAATGGCCCTATTTCCATTAAATAAAGGAAAGAGTAACTTAATGTAAATTAAGCAAAATAGAGCTTACTGGACTTTAATAAAGTGCGACATGGGGCTGCAGTGATGACAACTATAACAGCAGGAGTGACTAGTTTGCGTATAGTGTGTGGGCCTTGCAGACTTTTTTTCATGAGAGGCTTCTCAAGAGGTAGAACATTCTAACTTCCACCTATGACTTCAGTAGACTGAGCATCAGTCCAGAAGACCTCCTTTCTCTTTACTTTTTTAAAAATGGAAACAGAGTCCTACTCTGTTGCCCAGGCTAGAGTCTCATGGCCTCAGCCTAGCTCAGCGGAACCTCCAACTCTGGGCTCAACCTATCCTCCCCCCTCAGTCTCCAGAGTAGCTGGGAGTACAGGCACCCGCTACAATACCTGGCTAATTTTTATTTTTCTTTCTTTCTTTCTTTTCTTTGTTCATTTTTTTTTTTTTTTTTGCAGTTTTTGGCCAGGGCGGGGTTTGAACCCATCACTTCCGGTATATGGGGCTGGTGTCCTACTCCTTGAGGCACAGGCACAGGCACCGCCCCCTGACTGATTTTTCTATTTTTAATAGAGATGGGGTCTCACTCTTGCTCAGGCTGGTCTCAAATGCCTGAACTCAGGGGATCCTCTTGTCCTGGCCTCCTAGAGTGCTGGGATTACAGGCACGAGCGACCCCTACCTGGCCCAGAAGGCCGCTTAGAAGCTGTTGGCTTGCGTATTTAGGTTAATCATGGGAAATAATGCTTAGTACAAATGTGTACAATGGGGCTACTAATAAAGCATAAAGTCATAAAAGACAGGCAGAGGATGAAGAGGGTTTTAAAGGAGAGAGCTATGTGAAAATAAACTGAATTTCTGCCTTACGATTTAATTCCTGCTATATAATTTTTTGTGTGTTTTCATCTATTAGATCAAAAATGAGGATCTGGTTTTAGAAATGTATTTCTGGTTACAGACATCTTAAATTCATCTCTTTGTCCATCTTATTTTTTATTTCTCTCAGAGAATTAATAAATTAGAATGTTGTTTCATTGAGAGATGTAATTTAACTAATTTTGTTTTTTCATTTAACTAATTTTTAATGCCTACATTAATCCTGTACCTGAAACCACTTTTAATTTTAATCGTATTAAAATTGTGGAAGTTGGGTGTGTGGTGCATTGCTGCAAGTAGACCGAGCAGGGCTTGTTTCTGCCAGTGAAAGTGTCTAGAAGGCACAACCGACCCTTTAAGACATTTTTATCACTTAATTGCTTGCTTATTTTGATTAAGCTAATTACCCAGAATTCAAGACTCAAAAGATAAAAGAGTGTAGAAAGAAGTCTCTTTTCCAGATTCCCAGACCCCCTGTTCTCCTCCCCAAAGGTGAGCAATGTTAACTGTGGCTTGGGCTGCACTCCAGACACACTTGGTGTGTGTATTTCTGCACTCTGTCACTCCTCCCTGTTTACAAGGTGCAGTGGCACACTGCACACATTGTCACCCTTTGTTTTTCCAGCCTTGCGATATATCTGGCATATCACTTCACACTGATAGGTATAAAGCTTGTTTGTTTTTCTTTATGGCTGTAACTAAGAATGCATTTAACCAGTTTCCTATTGACATATAGAAGTAATTTTCATACACAAACTATTAAGGAAAAATTCCTAGAAGTGGAATTGCTGGGTCACAGTGAAAGTGATAGAGACCCCTGAAGTTGTTTCCCAAAGAGGCTGCACTGGTCCAAGTGCCTGGTGTTGTGTGGCAGCCTGTTCCCAGTGTCACCTAGGCATTTTGATCTGTGGGAATCTGATGGGTGAAAGCGGGTCTGAGCACAGTGTTAGTGCACACTTCTCTTCACGTGAGTGATGTTAAGGCACAGAAGACAATTCACACTGATTCTATCGTTCTGGATGTGTCTCCCGGTGTAAAGAACACAGGAATCCCTCTTTGTATACCATTGACGGGTTACGTGGGAAAGACACAGGAAGAGTAATGTGGTCTAGTCACCGGGCCTTTAAAAGGAGAAAAAAAGTCTAAAGCAAAACCCACCAGTAAACTGAAATTAACAGTAAACAAAGTCATTTGCAAAATGTGAGGCCTCAGGTTGTCAAAGTTATGTTCTGTGTGCCCTTCAGAGAGTGAAGGCCGCTGGGAGAGGCTTGAGGATGGCTGCTGGCTGCCACCTTAGACAAATCTTTGACAAACTCTTTCTTGCTTGGAGGATCCTGGGAAAAGACATCACTTTTTTTCAAAAGGGTCTCAGGATCACTTTAAAGTTGGCAGTAAATCCCAATTTCTCCTAATTAGGCCTTTTTTGTTAATTGCTCTGGGAACTCCCTGGGAGAGGCTGGAAAGCCCTGGATCTGCAGTGGTTTGGCTGAGAACGTGAGCAGTGGCCCATGGAGAGCGGAGGTGGATGTGAGCTGCCGGGCTAGCCAGGTCCAGCTGCCTGGGCCTCCCCGAGAGATGCAGGCGGGAGGTAGGCCAGCTAGGCCTGGAGGCATCAGCTCAAACAGCAGTGGTCCAGCCTCCTTGTCTTACAAAGGATCTGCAAAAGGCTTTTGTGGCCCTCTGTAGCTTCTTGGGCCTCAGGGCAAGTGACCAGAAAGTTAAACTGTGCCCGATCTTTTAGGAAACCCCCTGACCTGAGTTTTACCACCTTCATTTTCATCCACATGGCCTCAACTTGCTAATGAAGCCTCTACTGTTTAATTGGTTTTGTGGTTGTTGTTTAATTGCTGAAGTAAAATCAAATAGTAGCTTGGAATGCATTTTAGAACTTCAAAGCCATCTTCATGTTGTTAATACCATTGGCATGTTTGCTTCTCCCCTTCCAGCCAGGAAGATGCAGGCTCACGGAGACCAGGGGACTAGTTAAGGGACACACAGACACAAAGTGTCAGAGCTAAAACTGAGCCCATTTTATTGTGTTAACTCCTCAATAGTGTTCTGAGTTCATACATCTCACTCACTTGAAATCTATAAATTAATTCAACAATATTTATTGAACACCTGCTGTGTGTCAGCACCATTTAAAGGTGCAGCATTAAACAAAGCATACACATTGCCTGCTGTCATGGGCGGATGTTCCATCAGTGAGAGATAAATGATAAACAAACAAAAACATGTCATTAATCATCTAATTTTTATTATCCAAACCACTTCCTTTTTGAGTGTGAAGGAAAGAATAATTAATACTTACTCTGGGGCAACAAGTATACAACTAGGATTGTCCTAGAAAAAGTGGACATCTAGTCACCCTGGGCATTAAGAAAAATAAAGTGAACAGGGACACAGAGATTGGGATGACACACAGGATGAGCTGAGAGACCAGATTCTTAATCAGCACCGTCTTGGGAATCCCTGTGTTACTTTTGGTTAGTCACCTCAACGTCTCTGGGCCAGTTTTCTCCAACCATGAAGTGGTTCTCAGCAATTGGCCTGCTGTGTCCTTTGGGGGAGTTCAGGGGTCGCTGTCGGCAGAGTGCACTGGCCCTGCGGAGGTGAGGCGGCACCAGGACCCAGGGGAAGGCAGCTGAGTGTCCTTGGGGAGGTCATCCCTGTGACTGAGCTTCAGTCTTTCCATCCTCTGCTCTTTGATCAGCATCTACAGAGCCAGGCTGTATGTTCCCAGCAGGGTGGGAGGAATGACTCCTAGCCTGGGTGCTGGGAGTGTGAGTCACAACACTGACTGATCCCTCAAGAAAATATCTGACCCATATTAAACAGAAAGAGGCTCTCAAAGAAAGAAGAGAAGGTCTGATTTGGTGTGGGCTTTTTGGGGGGTGGAATGAGAATGATATTCCTTGTATTTTACACGATGATCTTGGTGAGACCCAGGTTACATGGCCAGTGAACTAGGGGGTCAAACACCTCTGGTTGGCAGTGCCGAGCTTTCCTGACGTCCCACACGGCTTCCAAGATGGGGTGCAGCTGGAAGAACAGAGAGGCGCATCTCACAGATGAAGGCAGGTGCGGTCTTCCCTTCTCCCAGCCCTCAGGGGTCCCTGCCCAGTTGGAATAGGCTAATGTAACTCAGCTCTCAAGTGCAAATACCTCTATCAACTGAGGAGATGGGTTGGTCTTCCCCTGTCATGTCCACTGGCTACCTCTTTTCATTTCATTTTCTGGTATATCTACCCCAAATTTCAAAGGCACCTGGATGACCACCAAGCAAACACAAACGCTGAAAGGTGGTTTCCACATCCAGAAAGGGCTTCCCGCAGAGGGACGGGACAAGAGGTTGAGTCTACAGGTGTGAGTGGGCCACAGTCTGGGCAGCCGGCAGGCCGGCGGGCCCAGCCTTCCCTGAGGTCCTCTCTACCCAACAGGCTGTTTCTCTCAGTTTTCAGGAAGTGATAATATGATCCACATGTGAAATTCATAGCGTTTGTGTTTGGCCTCCTCTGACATTCTAAGAGTTGCGAGGGGCACTACTTTAAAATTAATTTGCTGGGCGTCCTGTCTATCTGTCGGGAACAGGAGGAAGCGAGCCCCGCCCGGGTATTTATCAGACACAGGCCGCCCATCTGCCAGAGCTGGGTCGAGGCGGATTTGCTGTTAATCCTCAGGCCCATCTGTAGGGGTTCAAAATGCTGACCAGGAAGCTAGACAAGATGAGGTTTATTTAATTAGAAAAACAGCTCTGGGGGTTACTAGAAATCACTCTGAAGAAGGAAAGGCTTTTGACCGAGTCACTCTGGTGGGATGAGAGTGGGCTGGGAGCAGGCAGCGCACAGAGGCTGTTTTGTGTTGGGCTCGAGGTGTTCGTTTTGGTTTTAAAGTGGCTGGCTGGGACAGGGGAGGCAGCTTCCTCCTTGGCTCTGCAGTAGCCAGACCCAGCCTTGGTTGACAGTCCCCGGAAGTTCGTGGGTGAGACGTGGTGTGGAGCCCCAGAAGAGGCAACCTTTGCAAATTGGGATCAGCTTGAACTTGACCAAGGGGCTGACATGGCCTGAGTGGGCAGGCGGGCCATTGGGTATCCTCACTCACACCAACCTGCCAGAGGCTGAAAGTGGCTTGGGGTACTTTAAGCCTCAAAATTCACTAGAAGATTCTTGTAACTGGGGCTTATGGCTATTTGAGATCCATTTTTGAGAAAAGGAAAACAACAAAATTGCATTTAATTTTTCCCCAATGGAAAAAATGACATCTGTTCAAAACAAAATCACCAGCAATGGCACATTGCTTTTTAGTATGAAAATATCATTAGCATAATTGGTTTTTGCAGGGCTGCCATTTGGGACAACTGGGCAGGGGAAATTGTGAGCCCTCCCCTCGCTCCTGCGTGTTATTTTGTGGCAATACAAAGCATGACAATTTTCACTGAAATGTGTTGAGATAAATGGTTCCCTTTCTGCTTAGGGCTTTTGGAAACGGTGTTCCTGTTGCCACCCAGATTCCTGGACACTGGTCACCCAGTGATATTTTTAAGGCTGAGTTTTTTTAGGGTTACTGTCCAGGGACCAAAATGTCACCTGGAGTAGGTGTCCAGTAAAAGCAGTTGTCTGCTAGAAAGAACAAACCTTTCATTTTAGGAATTGCCAACCATTCAGAGGACCTTGAAGCCTGGCCTGGTCTCCACGCTCCCTGCTTCTCTCTCACTGGCGTGGGTGCCTGGCATGGGACAGGGTCTCCCTGTAACGCCTCTTCCCAGTTCATCTTCTACCATAGAACTTCACAGAAATCCTCTCTCATTCCTTGTTGGGAACCCTGGCCAATAAAGGACTCCAGGAATCCTGGGAAGGGTGAAAACTCCCCTCAGCCATTCAAGCAACACCACACAAAGGTCCAGACTGGGAGGAGAGGAAAGGAGAACCAGGTGGCAGGTGCTGGAGGTGGAGTCTCAGAGGGTGCTCCTGTTCCAGACAGCACTGGAGGACACACTGCACCTGCTTTTCAGCATTTGACAGGGTGGGTGAACCAGTCATTTCAGTGGGAAAACTCAGTCAATGAAGATTTGGGGGATTGTGTAGAACACATGATTATTTAATTGCCCGTATTTCCCATTTCCCGCCATCCAACTGAGTACATTGGAATGTTAAAAAAAAAAAAAAAAAAAGAGCAAAACCCAAAGGCTCTTCTTGTTATCGAAAATAAAGTTTAATTCTATAAGAGAGAAATGGTTTCCTTAGTTGCAGGATTTCCACTTTCCATGTTGAAATATATTTTATTTCTCGGCCAGGCATAGTGACTCATGCCTATAATCCTAGCACTTTGGGAGCCTGAAGAAGGAAGGTCACTTGAGGCCAGGAGTTCAAGACCAGCCTGGGCAACATAGCAAGATCTACATCTCTACATCTCTACAAAAAAATAGAAATAAAAAAAAATTAGCTAGGTGTGGTGACTCACTCTTGTAGTTTTAGCTACTTGGCAGGCTGAGACAAGAGGATCAATTGAGCTCAGGCGTTCGAGGTTGCTGTGAGCTATGATTGTATCACTGTACTCCACAACTGAGTGACAGAATGAGATACTTGTCTCAAAAAAAAAAAAAAAAAGAAAAGAAAAAGAAAAAAGAATGTATATAAATAAGTGTGTGTGTATATATAGATATTGTGTGTGTCTGTATACACTTCATTTTCCCTTCAGATTTATGGGAAGGAACATATCGGGGGAAAGAAAGAAATGAATATTTTATTCCTAATTGTCAATGACTTATTTTACATTTTAAATAAGAGTCCAGGCTCGGTACCGGTAGCACAGTGGTTATGGCACCAGCCACATGCCCCAAGGCTGCTGGGTCTGAGTCTAGCAAAGGCCAGCTAAACAACAATGACAACTGCAAAAAAAAAAAAAAAAGAAAAAAAAAGCCAGGTATTGTGGCAGGTGCCTGTAGTCCCAGCTACTTGGGAAGCTGAGGCAAGAGAATTGCTTAAGCCCAAGAGTTGGAGGTTGCTGTGAGCTGTGATGCCGCTGCACTCTACTGAGGGTGAAATAGTAAGACTCTGTCTCAAAAAAAAAAAAAAGAGTCCAAAATGTGTTTGAATATCTGTTTACAAGAAATGTGAGGTCCAATACCAGGCACAGTGGCTCCCGCCTGTAATCCTTGGGATCTGGTGGATCACCTAAGCTCACAAATTCCAGACCAGCCTGAGCTAGAGCAAAACCCTGTCTCTAAAAATAGCCAGATCTTGTGGTGGGCGCCTATAATCCTAGCTACTCGGGAGGTTGAGGCAAGAGAATTGCTTGATCCCAAGAGTCTGAGGTTATTGTGAGCTATGATGTCATGACACTCTACCAGGGTGACAAAGTAAGACTCTGTCTCAAAAAAAAAGAAAGGAAGGAAGAAAAGAAGAAAGGAAAGAAGGAAGGAAAGAAGGGAGGGAGGAAGGAAGGAAAAAAAAAAAAAAGAAAAAAAGAAAACAAAGGTGAGGTCCAACCAAGCAGCCAAATGGAGATGAGAGCCAACTGGGGCTGCATTGGAGGTTGGAATTGAGTAAAGATTGGACACCTTTTTAGACAGGTATTCTTGAGCATCACTGACAACACAGTTCTAACAATATATATATATTTTTATTGTTGGGGATTCATTGAGGGTACAAGAAATCAGGTTACACTGATTGCATTTGTTAGGTCAAGTCCCTCTTACAATTGTGTCTTGCTCCAAGAGGTGTGTCACACACTAAGACCCCACCCCCTCCTTACCTCTCTCTGCTCTTCCTTTCCCCTAACCCCTCCCTCCTCTCTCTCTCTGCCCTCCCCTTACCCTGTCCCCCATGTATACTAGGTCATTAATTGTCCTCATATCAAAATCGAGTACATAGGGTCCCTGCGTCTCCATTCTTGTGATGCTTTACTAAGAATAATGTGTTCCATTTCCATCTAGGTTAATACAAAGGATGTAAAATCTTCATCTTTTTAAATGGCTGAATAGTGTACTCCAATATATGTGCTCCATGATGTACATATACCACAGCTTG
This sequence comes from Loris lydekkerianus, assembly GCA_963574355.1. Lineage (NCBI taxonomy): Eukaryota > Metazoa > Chordata > Mammalia > Primates > Lorisidae > Loris > Loris lydekkerianus. Next base: position 2,149 of record CAUYPK010051301.1, on the reverse strand, counting down.
TTAATCCATTCCTGGGTTAGTGGGTATTTAGGCTGTTTCCACATTTTGGTGATTGTAAATTGAGCTGCAATAAACAGTCTAGTGCAAGATGTCCTTATGATAAAAGAATTTTTTCCTTTTGGGTAGATGCCCAGTAATGGGATTGCAAGATCAAATGGGATGTCTAGCTTGAGTTCTTTGAGGGTTCTCCATACTTCCTTCCAAAAAGGTTGCATTAGTTTGCAGTCCCACCAGCAGTGTAAAAGTGTTCCCTTCTCTCCACATCCATGCCAGCATCAGCAGTTTTGAGATTTTTGTGATGTGGGTCATTGTCACTGGGGTTAGATAGTATCTCAGGGTGGTTTTGATTTGCATTTATCTAATAAAATTAGGGATGTTGAGGATTTTTTCATATGTTTGTTACCCATTTGTCTGTTTTCTTAGAGAAGATTCTATTCATGTCTCTTGCCCATTGATATATGGGATTGTTGGCCTTTTTCATGTGAATTAATTTGAGTTCTCTATAGATCCTAGTTATCAAGCTTTTGTCTGATTCAAAATATGTGAATATCCTTTCCCATTGTGTAGGTTGTCTATTTGCTTTGGTTGTTGTCTCCTTAGCTATACAGAAGCTTTTCAGTTTAATAAGTTCTTTTGTTTATTTTTGTTGATATTGCAATTGCCATGGAAGTCTTCTTCATAAAGTCTTTCCCCAGGCCAATATCTTCCAGTGTTTTTCCTATGCTTTTTTTGAGGAATTTTATTGTTTCATACCTTAAATTTAAGTCCTTTATCCGTCTTGAATCAATTTTTGTGAGTGGAGAAAGGTGTGGGTCCAGTTTCAGTCTTTTGCATGTGGATATCCACTTCTCCCAACACCATTTATTGAATAGGGAGTCTTTCTCCCAGTGTATGTTCTTGTTTGGTTTATTGAAGATTAGGTGGTTGTAAGATGTTAGTTTCATTTCCTGGTTTTCTATTTGATTCCAAATGTCTATGTCTCTGTTTTTGTGCCAGTACCATGCTATCCTGATCACTATGTCTTTGTAGTACGGCCTAACATCTGGTATACAGAAGCCCAGGGCTTTTTTTTTATTACTAAGAACTGCCTTAGCTATATGGAGTTTTTTCTGGTTCTTTACAAAATGCAGAATCATTTTTTTCCAAGTCTTGAAAGTACGATGTTGGTATTTTAAGAGGGATGGCATTGAATCAGTAGATTGCTTTGGGAACTATAGACATTTTAACAATGTTGATTCTTCCTAGCCATGAGCATGACATGTTCTTCCATTTGTTAATATCCTCTGCTATTTCCTTTCTAAGATCTCATAATTTTTCTTATAGAGGTCCTTCACCTCTTTTGTTAGGTATATTCCTAGGTATTTCATTTTCTTGAAGCTATGGTGAAGGGAGTTGTGTCCTTAACTAGCCTCTCATCTCGACTGTTATTGGTGTATACAAAGGCAACTAACTTGTGGACATTTATTTTATATCCTGAGACATTACTGTGTTTTTTTTCTTTTTATTTATTTTTTATATTGTTTAAATTCTCTTTTATTATCAAATCATAGCTGTGTACATTAATGTGATCCTGGGGCACCATACTCTGGTTTTATAGACTGTTTGACATATTTTCATCACACTGGTTAATATAGACTTTCTGGCATTTTCTTAGTTATTGTGTTAAGCCATTTATATTCTACATTTACTAAGTTTCATATGTACCCTTGTAAGATGCACTGTAGGTGTAATCCCACCAATCACCCTCCCTCCTTCCTCATATTCTTAGGTTGTAACTGGGTTATAGCTTTCATATGAAAGCTATAAATTAGTTTCATAGTAGGGCTGAGTACATTGGATACTTTTTCTTCCATTCTTGAGATACTTTACTAAGAAGAATATGTTCCAGCTCCATCCATGTAAACATCAAAGAGGTAAAGTCTCCATCTTTCTTTAAGGCTGCATGATATTCCATGCTGTACATGTACCACAATTTATTAATCCATTCATGGATCAATGGGCACTTGGCTCTTTTCCATGACTTAGCAATTATGAATTGGGCTGCAATAAACATTCTGGTACAATACCTTTGTTATAATGTGATTTTTGGTCTTCTGGGTATATAGTTAGTAGAGGAATTATAGGATTGAATGGCAGATCTATTTTTAGA
>CAUYPK010051298.1:0-19949 GCA_963574355.1 Loris lydekkerianus | reverse complement strand
CTTTTCTTTTCTTTTCTTTTCTTTTCTTTTCTTTTCTTTTCTTTTCTTTTCTTTCCTTTCCTTTTTCCTTTTTCCTTTTTCCTTTTTCCTTTTTCCTTTTTCCTTTCCATTCCTTTCCTTTCCTTTCTTTCCTTTCTTTCCTTTTTATTCCTTTTTAAAAAATTTATTTATTATTAAATCATAGCTGTATACATTAATGCAATCCTGGGGCAACATACACTGTTTGTAGACCATTTGACATATTTTCATCACACTAGTTAACATGGCCTTCCTGGCATTTTCTTAGTTATTGTGTTAAGACATTTATATTCTACATTTACCAAGTTTCACATGTACCCTTGTAAGATGCACCGCAGGTGTGGTCCCACCAATCACCCTCCCTCTGCCCATCCTTCCCCCTCCCGTCCTCTCCCTTACCCCTTACCCCATATTCTATAATTAGGTTATAGCTTTTATATGAAAGCTATAAATTAGTTTCATAGTAGGGCTGAGTACATTGGACACTTTTCCTTCCATTCTTGAGATACTTTACTGTAAAGAAGAATATGTTCCAGCTCCATCCATGCAAACACGAAAGAGGTGAAGTCTCCATCTTTCTTTAAGGCTGCATAATATTCCATGGTGTACATATACCACAGTTTATTAATCCATTTGTGGATTGATGGGCCCTTGGGATTCTTCCATGACTTAGCAATTATGAATAGGGCTGCTATAAACATTCTGGTACAAATATTTTTGATATAATGTGATTTTGGGTCTTCTGGGTATATACCTAGTAGAGGAATTGTAGGATCAAGTAGCAGGTCTATTTTTAGATCTCTAAGTGTTCTCCAAACATCTTTCCAAAAGGAACGTATTAGTTTACTTTCCCACCAGCAGTGTAGAAGTGTTCCCTTTTCTCCACATCCACGCCAACATCTCTGATTGGGATTTTGTGATATGGGCTAATCTTATTGGAGTTACATGATATCTCAAAGTAGTTTTGATTTGCATTTCTCTGATGATTAAGGATGATGAGCATTTTTTCATGTGTCTGTAGGCCGTGCACCTGTCTTCTTCATAGAAGTTTCTCTTCAAGTCCCTTGCCCAGCGGGAGATGGGATCACTTGTTCTTTTCTAGCTAATACGTTTGTGTTCTCTGTGGATTCTGGTTATTAAACCTATGTCGGAGACATAATCTGCAAATATCTTCTCCCATTGTGAGGACTGTCTGCTTGCTTTACTTACTGTGTTCTTGGCTATGCAGAAGCTTTTTAGTTTGATGAGATCCCAGTAGTGTATTTTTCAAGCTGCTTCAATTGCCTGTGGTGAGTCCTCCTCATAAAATATTCTCCCAGGACGATTTCTTCAGGAGTTTTCCCTACACTTTTTTCTACTATTTTTATAGTCTCATGTCTTATGTTTAAATCTTTAATCCAATGAGAGTCTATGAGAGAATGGTGAAAAGTGTGGGTCCAGTTTCAGTCTTCTACAGGTCGCTAGCCAGTTCACCCAGCACCATTTGTTAAATAGGGAATCATTTCCCCATTGGATGTTTTTAATTGGCTTGTCAATGATCAAATAATGTTAAGTAGCTGGGTTCATCCCTTGGTTCTCTATTCTATTCCATACATCTACCTCTCTGTTTTTGTGCCAGTACCATGCTGTTTTAATCACTATCAATTTATGGTGTAGTCTGAGGTCTGGTAGTGTGATTCCTCCTACTTTGTTTTTATTTCTGAGTAATGTCTTGGCTATTCGAGGTTTTTTCTGATTCCATATAAAACAAAGTATATAGAGTATGACAATGGAGTTTTAATAGGGATTGCATTAAAATTGTATATTGCTTTGGGTAGTATGGACATTTTAACAATGTTGATTCTTCCCAGCCATGAGCATAGTATCTTTTTCCATTTGTTAACATTTTCAGCTATTTTTTTTCTTAGCGATTCATAGATCTCTTTTATAGAGATCTTTCACGTCCTTTGTTAGATAAACTCCCAAATATTTCAACTTCTTTGGCACCACTGTGAATGGACTAGAGTCCTTGACTTTTTCTCAGCTTGACTATTGTTGGTATATGTAAAGGCTACCGATATATGAATGTTGATTTTGTATCCTGAGATGCTGCTGTATTCCTTGATCACTTCTAAGAGTTTTGTAATAGAATCCCTGGTGTTTCCAGGTATACAATTATATCATCATTTCATAAGAGTGAAAGTTTGATCTCTTCTGACCCTATGTGGATACCCTTGATTGCCTTTTCTTCTCTCATTGCCATGGATAAAACTTCCATTACAATGTTAAAGAGCAGTGGAGACAATGGGCAACCTTGCCTGGTTCCTGATCTGAGTGGAAATGATTTCAATTTAACTCCATTCAATGCGATATTGGCTGTGGGTTTGTTGGAGATGGCCTCTATCGGTTTAAGAAATGCCCTTCTATACCAATTTTCTTAAGTGTTCTGATCATGAAGGGATGCTGGAAATTATCAAAATCTTTTTCTGCATTAATTGAGAGAATCATATGGTCCTTGTTTTTTATTAATAATTTGTTTATGTGCTGAATTATATTTATAGATTTACATATATTGAACCAGCCTTTCCTCTATTCTTAAACATGTATTACTTCACAACATCTGCTCCATTAGTTAATTCCTACTCATCCTTCTCATCTCTGCCTGGATGTCACTCCCACCAGGCAGCCTCCTCCTACTCCTTCTCCTTTGTTTCCCTCACCAGAGCTATTACTAAGCCCCATAGTCATCGACTTGTTTATTCCCAATCAGGCTATAAACTCAATCAGAACAAAGACCACATGTGTCTCATGCCCCACTGCATCCTCAGTACCGAACCTCCATCTGGCACTTAGGAAGGCTCAGCAAATATTCTCAGTGGACTACCTGAACATGTTACCCAATGTTCTTTTGGACTTGGGGCTCATGGGCAGAAGTGAGCTGGGGTAACAAACATTAAAAGCCGCATTTGTGGTGTCTCATTGTTTTTAAAACCCACTTGTAGCCTCTGATTGTTGGAACAAATGAACCTAGCTTGTGTATTCCAGATGTACTTAGGCCAAGACATGTGCAACGGGAAGCCACATCAGAAGAGAAGGAGGATGGCACCAAAGGCAGGGAAGCTTGGATAGCAGTACAGAGAGGGTAGACTGTCCATAGCCAGGCCTGCTCTGCTGTTGGTTAAAAATGATGCTAACTTAACTGGGTTAGGTCTCATCTGAGACCACAATAATAGAGTCAGGAAGGTTAGCAGGAAATTCCCAGATCCTCTTGGATAGATGTTCTCAAAGTGTGGTCCAGGTTCCCTGGTGGTCCACAGGCTGGTGTCCCACAGGAAGAATGTTAATGGTAAGCTTTTGTTGCTGGTGTGAATTATAATTCTCCTTATTTGGTGTCTCAGTTAAAGTAGGGCCATTCTTCTCCGTTTCCTTCTGGATGGTGAGTAGGGGCTTTGAAGAGTTGTCATTTGTCTCCTGGAAGACCACTGTGAGTAGGGAGGTTTGGGCACCATCGCAGTAAGGGTGACTTGGCCAGCAGAAAAGTAGAAGCTGGGAGTTGTCCTGTGTGTCTGTCTGCTGCCCTGCAGCCGTTCTTCATGGGGCTGGCTGCCAACCTTCCACTTCCAGCTGCCTGGAGTGCAAATTGTAGGAGGAGAACTGGAATTACCTAGAACGCCTGTTTTTTCCCTGAGAATGCCGCAACGCAGCCACCAGTAGGTCAGCGGGAAGTCACTCTTGATGATAGTGGTGATGGTGAAGGTAAAGGAGAGTGTGCGCCCATCTGAGCAACTTCAGATTAGATTCTCTCATAGCAGAAGTGTTCTTTCCAGAGGTGGCTGGATCACTGTTTGCCCCTCTTTCTGTTCTGGAAAATTCATTCATTAATTTACTCAGCCATCAATATTTTTTGAGCCACAGTGTGTGCTTACACATGTGCTAGACCCTGAGACCACAACAGTGAAGAAAACGAAGTTGGTTTTGGACTTCAGGGAATTTACGGTCTAGTAGGGAAGGTGATGTTAAACAGATACTCAAATAAACACTTAATTGCAAATTGTGTTGTGCTCTAAAGCAAAATAATAGGGTGCTCAGGGAAAAAGCGGGGCAAATAATTTAGATGGTAAGGTCAGGGAGGGTTTCTCTGAGGGAGGCAGAGGGGAGAGGGAAGAGCATTTCCTTATGAAGAAATGTGCACAAGCTCTACAACTCAAAAAAGCTTCAAAAAAGCAGACAGAGAGAGAGAGAGAAATCAGTGCAGCTGGTATGAACTGAGCCGAGGTGATGATGAGAAAGATAACGGTGGTGTGACTGAATGAAGGGCAGAGGCCAGGCGATGCTGGCTCTGGAAGGTCATGCTAAGAACTTTGCGTTCTGTCCTATGTGCTATGGGCAGCTGATGAAAGTTTTAAATGAGAGAATAACATATTTTAAAAAGATTAGTTGGGCATCCTTGTGAAAATAAACGGGGCAAGTGTAGAAACAAAGGGTGGAAAAGAAGGAAGTATTGATTCGTGCTGCAATAGGAATGGACCTTAAGAACCCCAGGCTACGAGAAAAAAGCCAGATGCAGAAGGCCACATAGTATGTGATTCCCCTTTGAGGAAAGGTGGACTAGCTAAATCCAGAGTGATGGCCCAGGGCTGGGGGAGAATGGGAGGGACTGTCTCCAGACAATGAGGGCTCCTTTTGGGGTGATGAAAATGTTCTGGAGGTAGATAGTGGAGGGGTGTACAAGAGCTGCAAGTGCACTAAATGCCAACTCAACTGTGCATTTTACAATGGTCAGCATTTGAATTTTATGTTATCTGTATTTGACTGGAAATAAAGTGTTTTTTTTTAAAGATTGAAAGTTGGTAGACCAGTTAGGAATCTACTGCTGTTGCCTCTGGGAGAGTAGAGGATGCTGAGGACAGGGAAGGTGGAGGGTCCAGCGTCCATGGAGAGTTGAGTAGAGTAGGGATATATTTTGGGGACAGCACTAGGAGTACTTGGTGACAGGCTGGTGGTGGGTGGTGACAGAGAGAGAGGCTTAAAGGATGACTTCTTCATCTTTATTATGAGCAACTGACTGGGCTTGGTGGGGGGAAGCCTGGGGAAGGGCAGTTGTGGGCAGTGGGGGGGCGGGTGGACCCTGAGCTCCCTTGTGGACAGGTTAATTTGAAATGTTCAAGGGCAATGTCCCATTGGCCATGAGACTGCAAGCCCAGTGCTCAGGGACGGGCTCAAGCATGTCTGTGCTGGCACTGTGGCCTAGAGATGTTGTCTCAGGGGGCTAGATTCCCCTAGGGAGATGGTAAAGGCAGGAGGGGAGCTCCAGGACTGAGCCTGAGGAGGCTGCAGAGAGGGTGTGCTAATAAGGAGATGGAGGCGAGACAGGAGAGGAGAGCGGCAGGAAAGCTGAGAGAAAAGGGGCAGAGGAGTGTTTATCCGGAACTTTCTGTGGATTTCTGAGCAGAGAGGAAAAAGACCAGTAACGTTTAAAGACTGTCTGCCACTTAGTCGGCTAGATAATGGGCTAACTGCTTTACATGGGTGCTTAGTTAACATTCACAAAAACTCCAACCTCCCCATTTTACAAGTGAGGAAACTGAGGCATAGAGAAGTCGAGCTTGCCCCAGGTCACACAGTGAGCAGGTGGGCCAGGTCTCATCCCCGGCTCTTGGGCTCCAGAGGCCTGATGCCCAGTCACTGCCCGGTGACCTGGACTCCTGGCCCACATGGGCCAAGTGGACGTGCTTTAAACTCTCAGTAGGACACTGGAGCTTGGGTTGAGAGATCTCACCTTACTGACGAATAAACATGAGACAGCCTTGTTTTTCCAGTGACTCTGACCAGCTGCACTATGTCCGCCCTGGGGGGCCCTCCCTTCCTGCTGGGGCAACAAGTTCCCTTAGCAACTTCCCAGTTGGACTCCATAATTTTTCACTCACTTCTGCTTATTAGTAGTTTCATTCTGGTGATAGGAATTTACTCTCGTTCATTTTGCAGTTTCCATTTCAGCCTGAGATTCCATTCACAGCTCTTTGCCTCCTTGCAGCTGTGGTGTGTCCATGAGCCTGCTGGCTGGGGGAGGAGGTAGGGTGCGGCCTGCCCTCTGTGCACCCTCCCTTCCCCGTACTTTGCCCTCTTCAGTGAGAGTGGGCTGGGTGGAAGGCTTTTCCTTGGTGGTTGCTAGTGGGGAGCTTTGTTTTCTCTTTTCCTTCTTTCTTTTATTTTTTGATACAGAATCTTACTCTGTCTCCCTGAGTAGAAGCCCTGGCATCATAGCTCACAGCAATCACAAGCTCTTGGGCTCAAGTGAGAGCCTCTTGCCTCAACCTTTCAAGTAGGTGAGACTACAGGTGCCTGCCACAATGCTTGGACAGAGTTGCTAACAAAGCTATAATGAAAAAAAAATTCAAGACAGAGACTTTTCTCTATTTGCAAAAGAGAAATTAATACATATAAAATGCCAAGCTGTGGAAAAGCCTTGAATAGTTAATCAGTACGAGGCTCTCTAAGGACCTATGTGCATGTTTTTAATACAATACCAATTCTAGAAACTTTCCTGGAAATCTCTAGCAGGAGAACAAAGAGTACAGATGCCAAGATCATAAAACCCAGGCTGAAATTCAACCACCCTGAACTGTGGTTATGTTACTGACCTTGCACTGCAACTGTTTCCACAGTGAAGCAGGTAAAGACAGGAGCCTGCTCTGCTCTGCAGATTCCACTCCAGGAGACTACGTAAAATAACACCCCCAAAATTCTTATATATACAGCCCCCCTTAATTTTGGGAAAAGTTAGTATCCTCTATCAATGCAGTCCTGCCGTTACAAGTCAGGATTATGTATACTGTGTTGAAATGGAAAACTTGCAGTAGGGACTATGGTGCTAAACTAGCTCATCATAAGGACTAGAGATTTTTAAAGTTATAGAGTTTTTCAACTGTTTGTTATCGTTTTAGAAATTTTTTAGGAGGCACCATCTGTGTGGCTGAATGATCAATCAAAGTCCATTATTCGACCTTGGGCATACCCCCCCTTTTTTTTCACATGGGTTTAAAAATCATTACCAGGGATCATAATAGATCTTTGTCTTCCTGAGCTCAGAAGGTTTAACAACAACCAGCTTCCGAGTTATACTTTTTACTCTTTATCATGCATTCCAACACCCATACCCACTTTTGCTATCAGCACCTCAAAACCCCTAAGAGGAAATGTAATACATGCCTATTCATGGTTCAGGTGGGGTTCTCCACCTCCCACTTAGAGATAAGCATGGCCTCCAGGTCAAATCAATCAGAGGCCACAGGGACTGACTCTACAGAGGGGAGGTGTCCCAAGCCAGGCCACCAACAAACAGTCTGGGGGCTTGATCTCTAAGTATTAAGACAAGCACGCTTTCCACTGGAGCGGGTAAGGTGACAGACTGTAACCCTGGAAGCCTGGAGTTGCTGGTTCCTTGAGGAGTCAGTCTACCTGAGAACAAGGTAAACTCAGAGGAAAGCACCATGGGAGCATTCAGATCCTGCTGTGCTGGAGGAGAAGGCATACCACTTCTAGAAACCCACTAAATTTCTACTGCCACCCTTCCTGCAAGTATGGAGTTTCTCAGCTATTAAATGCATCACGTTAATTTTCTTAACAGCATTAGTGAAATATAATTTACATAATACAGTTCATCCGTTGAAAGCATACAATTCAATGGTTTTTAGTATATTCATGGAATTTTGTAACAGTTGCCACTATATAATTTTAGAACATTTTCATCACCCCCAAAAGAAAGTTCTGCTCATTAGAAGTCCCTATTCCCTTACTAGTTCATCACTAGTCCTACCTAGGTCCTACAAACTTCTGTTTTTTTTTTTTTGAGAACAAGTCTCATTCTGTTGCCCAGACTAGAGTGCCATGGCATCAGCTTAGCTCATAGCAACCTGAAACTCTTGGGTTCAAGAGATCTTCTTGCCTCAGCCTCCTGAGTAGCTATAGGTACCTGCCACAGCACCCAGCTAATTTTTTTTATTTTTAGTAGAGATGGTTTCACTCTTGCTCAGGCTGATTTGCAACTCCTGAACTCAAACGATCCTCCTGCCTTAGCCTCCCAGAGTGCCAAGATTACAGGTGAGAGCCACTGTGTCTGACCTAGTAATCTACTTTCTATCCCTATGGATTTGCCTGTTTGGGCCATTCTGTATAAATGAAATCGTATCATATGACTGGCTTGTTTGATTTAGTATTTTTTCTAGGTTTATCCATGTTATCCATGTTGTGTATCAGAACTTCATTCCTTTTTATTAGCTTAGTATTATATTCTGTTGAATGGATATACCACATTTTATTCATTCATTTATCAGTTGATGGGATTTGGAATTATGTCTACTTTTTGGCTCTTATGGATTTGGCTATTATGAACATTTGTGTACACATTTTTGTGTAAATATAGGTTTTTATTCCTTTAGGAAATCCCCAGGAGAGGAATTGCTGGGCTGCATGATAACTCTTATGTTTTACTTCTTGGAGAATTAATTGCCAAATTGTTTTCCAAAGTGGCTGCATCATTGTATATTCCTGCCTATAACTTACTGAGCACTCCAATTCCTTAACATCCTTGCCAGAACCCCCTATTATTTGTCTTTTTTATTGTAGTCATCCCAGTAAGTGTGAAGTGGTATTTCATTATGGCTTTGATTTGCATTTCTCTCTTGACTGTTGACTTTGAGCATCTTTTATATGATTTTTAATCATTTGTATAACTTCTTTGATCTGCAGTCAAATGCTCTGCCCTAGAGCTACACCACCACACTGTATAACTTCTTTGGAGAACTTCCTGTTCAGATCCTTTGCCCACTTTTTAATTGGGTTTTTTATTGAGTTATAAGTTTTTCTTCCTTTGCTATTTTTTAGGTACACATATTTTTATCAGGTGTAGGATTTGAAAATATTTCTCCCATTCTCTAGCTTTTTTATTACTTTCTTGAGGGTATCATTTATAACACAGAAGTTTTTACTTTGAAGTCTAATTTATATATTTTTTCTTTTGTTGCTATGCTATTGATGTGCTATATAAAAATGTTGTTGCCCAATTACCCATGTATTATCTTCCAAGAGTTTTTTTTTTTTTAGTTTTAGCTCTTACATTTATATTTATGATCCATTTTGAGTTAATTCTTATGTATGATATTGGAAAGAGGTCCAGAGTCCAAGATCTTCTTCTTCTTCTTCTTCTTCTTCTTCTTCTTCTTCTTCTTCTTCTTCTTCTTCTTTTTTTTTTTGGAGACAGAGTCTCAGTGTGTTGTGGAGTGCTGTGGCATCATAACTCACAGCAACCTCGAACTCTTGGGCACAAGCAATTCTCTTGCCTCAGCCTCTAAGTAACTGGGACTATAGGCTCCCACCACAACATCCGGCTATTTTTGGAGAGGAGATCTCACTCTGGCTCAGGCTGGTCTCAAACCTGTGAGTGTAGGTGATCCACCAGCCTCAGCCTCCCAGATCCAAGATCTTTCTTTGGGATGTGGATGTCCAGTTGTCTCTAGTACCATTTGTTGAAATGATTATTCTATCCTCATACTCATACCCTTGTTGAAAATTGATTGACCATAGTGTAGATTTATTTCTCAACTCTTAATTGATATATAGTCTATCCTTATGCCAGTACTATATTCTTGATAACTATAAATTTATGATAAATTTGAAATTTGGGGAGTGTGAGTTCTCCAAATTTGTTCTTTTTCCAGGCTGTTTTGCCTATTATAGATCTTGTGCATTACCATGTAAATTTTAGAATCAGTTTGTAAATCCCAAGAAGGGAGACCCCAAAAGGGGAGTTGAGATTTTGCTGGGGATTATATTATGTTTGGGAGTATAGCCATCTTAACAATATTAAGTTTTTCAATCCATAAACATGGGCTGTCTCCCCATTTATTAGGATCTTTAATTTCTTTCAACAACATTTTGTAGTTTTTGGTATAGAAGCCTTGTGCTTTTTTATTACTAAGTATTTTTTTTCTGATGAGATTCTAAATTAAATTGTTTTCTCAATTTTAATTTTTGGATTATTCATTGCTAATGCATAAAACTACAATTGATTTTATATACTACAACCTTACTGAACTCCTTTATTAATCCTAATTTTTTCTTGTGAATTCTTAAGTCTTTTTTTAGATACAAGATCATATTTTGGGATATGAGATAATTTGAGATTTGAGATAGTTTGCTTCTTTCTTTGCAATCTGCCTTTTGTTTCTTATTCTTGCCTAATTGCCCTGGCCACTCTAGCATTATGTTGAGTAGTAATGGTAAGAGTGGAAAACCTTGTCTTGTTCCTTATCTTAAAGGGCAAACAGTCCATCTTTTATCATTATACATGATATTAGTTGTGCTTTTTCATAGATATTCTTTATACATTACCAGTTTTCTGACAGTTTTGTCATTAAACGGTCTTGGATTAACACTATCAATCAGGCTCCTATGTGATAACAGCAGATTATAGGTAAAAGAATTGCAAAGCACAGATGCTATTTAACAGGTAGTATTTATGGAATCCCAAAGACAAAAGAGGAACAAAAACAAAGACACTAATGGAAGTTTAATCATTAACACTATGGTTATAGGAAATAGTAAACACAGTGTAAAGTTTTAGAACAAACATAAAACCTCACACTAAAGGCCTATTTATTTCAGTTCCTTTTATGAAGTATGTCATATCTGGCTTTCAATAAGAAAAATTACAAAACATTATAAAAGACAAAAATGGTGCTTGCTTCAGCAGCACATATACTAAAATTGGAATGATACAGAGGAGATTAGCACGGCCCCTGTGCAAGGATGACATGCAGATTTGTGAAGCATACCATATTTTTGACATACTACACCTTTCACCTGAGGATTCTATCTTTTGTTTAACACAATCAAACAGTAGTCCCGAGAGACAGAAAAAAAAAATAAAATAAAAATAAAGAACAAAAGGGGAGTCTTAAGAGACAAAGCAAGCATCAGAACCAGACTTGGATATGGCAGAGATTTTGGAATCATCGGACTGTGAATTAAAATAAGTGATTCATACATACAAAGGGCTTTCATGAAAAAGGTAGACAACATGAAAGAATAGATGGGTAATATAAACAGAGAGATAGAAACTCTAAGAATTTATTTAAAAATGCTAGAAATAAAAAAAGTTACTGTAACAGAACACCTCTGATGAGTTCATCAATAGACTGAGCATAAATGAGAAAAGAATCAGTGGTCTAGAAGATATGCCAATAGAACTTCCTAAACTGAAAAGCAAAAATAAAAATGAATGAAAAAAATCAGAACAGAAAATCTCAGAACTGTGGCACAATTATAAAAGCTGTAATATACAGCTTATTTTAATTTTTGTAGGGTTAGTAGTGATGACCCTCTTTAAATCCTGATTTTAGTAATTTGAATCTTCTTTTTTCTTGGTAAGTATACTTTAAGTTTTGTCAGTTTTATCGCTCTTTCAAAGAATCAACTTTTGGTTTTATTGATTTTTTTCCCTATTCTCTATTTCATTTATTTTTGTTCTATTGCTTATTATTTTCTTACATCTGTTTGCTTTGAGTTTCATTTTCTCTTCCTTTTCAGTTTCTTAATGTGAAGGTCTAGGTTATTTATTTGAGATCTGCCTTCTTTTTTAACATAGGCATTTCCAGCTATAAATTTAGTTCTGAGCAATGCTATAGATGTATCTCATACATATCAGAATGTTGTGTTTTCATTCATCTAATAGTATTTTCTTATTTCTCTTGTGATTTATTCTTTAAGCCATTGATTAGTTAGGAGTATGCTTTTAATTTCCACATATTCGTATTTTTTCAAATTTACTTATGTTATTAGTTTCTATTTAATGCCATTGTAGTTGGAAAACAATTTTTATGATTTTAATTCCTTCAAAAATTTGAAGTTTGATTTACGGCCTACCATCTATGTACCATATATGCCAAAGAGGAATACATATTCTTTTGTTGTTAGGTGATATAGTCTTTAGATGTCTTCTGAATGTTTGTCAATTTTTCTCTGGTTACTCTATTCATTATTGAAGTTGGGGTAGTGAAGTCTCCAACTATATTAAAACTGTCTTTCTCCCTTCAATTCTGTTGACTTTGCTTCATTTATTTTGGGTCTCTGTTTTTAATTGCCTATACGTTCATAATTACCATATTTTCCTGATGAATTGATAATTTTAGCATTGTAAAATGTTTCTTTTAATGTCTAATGGCACCATTTATTTATTTTTTTCTTTTTATTAAGTCCATTTATTTTAATGTCTATTTTGTCTGATTATTACTACAGCCACTCCACCTCTTTTATGGTTGCTGTTTGCACGGTCTACTATTTCTATCTTCCAACTTACTTGTATGTTTGAACCAAATATGTGTTTCCTGTGGGGAGCACATAGGTGAGTCTTGCTTTCTTATTCTGTCTGACAATCTCTGCCGTTTGATTGGATTGTATTATCTGTTCATATTTAGCATTTCTGTTTGTACAGTTTGATTTATTGCTGTCATTTTGCTTCTTTTTAAAAAATATGTCTCATAATCTTTTTATCCTCTGTTGCCCCTTTTCTTCTTTTACAGTAAGTGAATATTTTCTAGTAGAACTTACCGTATATACTCAAGTATAAGCCGAGTTTTTTTGGCACAAAATTTGTGCCAAAAAACCTGAACTCGGCACAAATTTTGTGCCGAAAAAACTCGGCTTATACTCGAGTATATACGGTAATAATTTTTCAAACCATATTTTTTGAGTTACTTTCTTTGTGGTTGCTCTAGTCTAGAACTTAAGTTCATCTTATCTTATATTTATTATTTTATAATTTTCACTTTAAAAGGCATTTACCTGTGGAGAGGGTCTGTCACACTTTCCATTGCCAGGCCATAGTTAATCTTCGCCATATCACTTTTCAGTCTCTTTCATGCAGCAACATTCAATCTTTTGAACATTCAGGAACAGTTTGAACTAAACCCTGTACAGAGAAAATATAGAGAAAAGTTAAGTCATTTACTATCCCACACAGCAGAGCTGCTCTTTATCTCATGCCAACCACTTCAAACAAAAAATTTAGAACCATAGCCAAAATGACATGGTGATGGATTGATGTAGAGGATGACTCTCCAATGTTACCTGTTGTTATATTCAAAGTCACACAAATTTATTCTGTTTTAATATTTGAAATTCATTTTAAAGAGCTTGCAGGGCCTACTCCTAGCTCTGTGAGTATTGAGACAGCCTTTGTCTAATTGCATCAAAGAGTTCAGATTTATGATAACATTCACATGCAGGAACAATTAGTGAATAATTAAGGGAAAAAATCAGGCAGCACCTTTTTGGAACACAATAGAAGTTCAGAAAAGGGAGAGATTGTATAGGTTGGAGGAACTGGTTGAGGCTCCTGAGAGACTCAAGTTAGATCTTGAAGGATGAGCAGGATTAGATCAGCAGTGAGGGAGGGGGAAAGTGTCTGCAGTCAGAGGACCCCAGATTTCTTTCTTCTTGTCTGGAGAAAATTAATTTACAATTAACATCCATTGTTGACTCGATTGAAGAAAAAGGAATAACTTTCTGATCTCATCTGATAGCTCTTTCTTGACAGAAAGGCAGTAACTTATTTGATGTATAATCTTCAGACCAGGAGCATCAGCATTACTTTTTTGTTATAAGAGCATTTCTTGTTACACATGCAAGTTCTCAGATCTTCCTCCAGACTTATTAACTCAAAATTTGGGGGGCTGGGCCTGAAAATGTCTACTTTATCAAGTATGCATGGTAAAGATTGACAACCCTGTTCTCAGGTGTTTTACCTGGGCACCTCTTGTATCTAGGGCATCCTTAAAATGTAGCCAGAACCTGTGAATGGACCATATCTGGGCAGGTACTGATATCCAATTAGCAGACCAAGTTAAGTGGAAAGTGCATGACTACACCAAGGCCAGCAGAGTTGTTAAAAAAACGTAAATACAAGGATGCCTGGCTCTCATCTCCCACAGCTGCCTCACATTTTTCAAACTCAGGCACCGGGCAGCAGAAGCAGTGGGTGGTGCTGATTCCCTGGCATGGGGCAGTCTGGGTATCAGGAGAAGCAGCAGCCTGTTTAAAATGAAACATGAAAATAACTCACTATCAGCAAGGTTGTTACTCAGTTCTCATTCCCTTGACAGGAAAGCAGAACCCATAACCAAGACTTTTAGTCATCCTGTCAACCCCACTTCATAATTCCCCCTATTCTTTTCATGAACATAAATTTTGGGGAAAATTTTCCTGACTCATTGACTCTCCAAGTCCACAAATTATGGGAGTCTTGCTTTGCTCTCACTCTGGAGAGCATGATGAGAACCACTTGCATACTTTCAAACTAATATTGGTTTCCCAACAGCCTCTTTTAGCACAATAATGATATTAGGGGTTTGAGGGGAGGTGTCTCCAGGGGAGGTCAGAGTTCCTTGGAGGAAGACCTGTCCAGATGGATGGGCTGGGAATTCCAAGGGCCAACAGTTTGGTTTCCAGCAGTGGTTGGATTCGGCTGCCAAGAACACAAATTAGGGAATGTTTTGTTGACAGCTCGTAAGAGGATACTCTGAAAGAATAATTGACGGTTACTGCCAACCCTAGACAGTGAATAGGCATGTATAAACCCAGGGAAAAAGCATGTGCAAATACATATGTGTAAATGTATATATATATTGCTGTGTGTTACCAAAATAAATATGTTTCTCACTGTCTTTGCCATGGACAAAATGATCAAAACTGGCTGCTCCATAGTTCTTCAATGAAAGGAATTGAGGGTGGAGCTGGCAGTTAAGGGGGTTCTGCTGGCACACTTCAGCGTCAGGCTGACTTATCACTTCTCTGGAAACAGTTAACATGCCTGGCTCAAGCCACCCGTCATGGGCATGTGATGGGCCTCTGAGAAGTCCTATAGATGACAGGTATTTATTTCACCCCCAAATCTGACAGGCAAAGGGTCACATCACAGGGGAAGCCGGTTTGCTTCTAAGCCAGTTCTTTTGCATTTCTCATTAATCCAGGCTAGCCCCTTTTCCAAGTCTCCACCATAATCTATTCAAAACAGTTCAAACATTTGACTTTGTTTTGGTTGAGTTTACTCTAATGTGGTTTCTGCATAGCCCTCTCTTTTATGGTAATCAAATGTTCTGCCAACATTTCTCCTGCTATGTGCACCAGCTAAGGAAACCAGATGCTTTGCGTTGATCTTTTCAATGTAACTGAGTGTTGTTTTTGTTTAGTATTTCAGAAATTTGGCTAAAGAGCACTGTTTAATAAATCTGACCCCTGATGCACCCCATGTCCCAACTTACTAATAGTTTTGGCTACTGCTCCCATCTTGATTTGAAATTGCTCCTCGTCACTGTGTGATAATTGGTGGAAAGACAAGCGCATTTAATTCATCTTGTTTGATTTGCTTAATTTTCCTGTTGACCATTTATTCCATTCTTAAAGAGGGTGGGTAGAAGAGCTCAACAGCTGAGCCAGAACCAAGCCTGCTATTGTCTTCAACGAATCACAGACCTGAGTGGAACTGTTCTTTGATGTGTGGGGGGTTTATTTTTCCCTTCACACCATCAGTGAGGAAAGGAAGCAGGCCAGCTCTCGTGGGAGTGTTGGCTTATAATGCAGACTGAAAGTGTTTCAGAAAAGCAACTTGGCATTGAATCAAACTAATAAGTGGAACCATTGTCTGTATGGATTGAAAAAAGACTTTCTAGGTCCTCAAGAGTTTGGGAGAAAGAGAAGAGGAGAGGGCTAAGGTGAGCTCTGGCAGAAGGAGCTTCGTAGAATATGGGGCTTGAAGTTAACACACTTGGAAAGATGCCTTCCCCATGGGGAGATACAGAAGGAAGGAACCTGGAACTTTAGCCTTCTCTAACCCCAGTTCTCCCCTCAGTTGGTTATTATGATTCTCTGTTTATATTTGTACAGAATACAGGAGTGGAAAGTGGAAACTAGTATTCAGTGACCTATTTCAGTAGTCAAATAAAACCAAAGAGGGTCAAAGGGGTCCCCCAAGTTGTGGGGGGCTTATTTCAACTATTGTGTCAAGACTGGGCATAGGGTACTGGAAAGAATAGAGATGGGAGCAGCATTCGAGATTATATATGGCAGTTAATAATGACTGAGCCATAGAAGACAGAGAGGTGATGGGCTAGATTTATGCTCCAAAAAAAAAAAAAAAAAAAAAAAAAAAAAATGAGATGCGAGGTTCTTCCTCTAAGGGCCTTTAACACTGGCTCTGAGACCTGGAACTTGAGGAAAGTATAAAAGGAAATCAAAGCTTCAAAGAAACAATAGAGGGCAACTATTGATGGGTTAAATTTAGTTTAAGGCTATGAGTCTAAAATCCACAGAAGCAGCACCAGGCATTGGCTTTTTAAGAACAATAGCTACAACCACACACATACAAATTCAAAAGAGAGAAGAATATGAAATCTCCAGGGAAGAATGTTCAGACCAGAGTCTTGGCATTTATTCCAGATGTTCAAAAGATTGCACTTTCCCACTAGAAGTGTGTGCCTTTGTGAAGTTTACTAACAAGGGGTGGTCCATTTGAAATGGGGCCCATACCAGTACAATAAAGAGTAAATGCTCACTAAATTCCAACTATGTGCCAAAGCAGTGTGAGGAAGCTTGGAGAGGGAAAGAGTGATGGAGACAAAGTCCTTATCCTCTAGAATTGGGGTAAAGAAGAGTTAAAAGGTACAGGGGCAGTTTTGGCAGAGCAGCAAGAGAGAGTTGAAAATAAAAATGAGCAAATTCATGAAAAATGGTCCCATATTGTTAGTCCAAGTAGGACAGTATATCTCAACTACAAGCTTTAGTTCTAGAAATCATTGCCCAAGTTTGGATCTTGTTGTAATTTTTAAACATACTTTTGAAAAGCTAGGCACATTTCACTTCATTTATGGGCTCTAATGAATTTAGCAAAGGGAAAACTGTCTTGGCTTAAGATGATTAATTTTGATAGTAGCCATATCAACAAGACCCAGATTAATGAGTTTCTCAACAATTATGCATGTTTATTATGGAGTAGTCAGAGATGGTTACACAACCTGATTGAATGAATTAAAAATATTAATATGTCATTTTCAGAGTTGTTCAGGGGTTGGCTCAATTAGAAGATGGAGCTAAACTAGATTTCAACTATTGTGTCATTTAATTTTGTTGTTCCTTTTCCATTTTTTTTTTTTTTTTTTAGCATTCTGCTATTGATTTTCCTCTTCTGTTAATTTTTAAGACACATAGTCCAGCCTATAGATATGTGCAAATATTTGTGAAGAGGCATGACTAGGAGCAGAGGTTTTCACAAGAGGTGGAGAAGGTCAAAGTGATGTCTTGATGTTGATGACTTTGGGGAGCAATGGACCGCTGGAAATACAAATATTTGTAAGGAAATGATTTCAAAGCTTAGCTGGGATGTGATATGGTAAGCCAATGCTGATATTTTGAGGTCGGCTGAATTATGCTTTTAAAATTCTGATCATAGGAAGTGGAGGGTCTTGTGATGCTGAAAGCACTGCCAATAAGTTCAGAGAAAGAGATTAACTTTTTCTTTCTTTGGCCGTAGATGTGTGTATGATGGCAGGACATTTATGCGGAGGTGGTGTGCTAGAAAATTGGAAAAATGATTCTAATTATTACCTTTCCTGAATCTACTTTTCTTTTGGAACCACATTTCTCAAAATATGATTGTATATTTCTTTCCATCAACAGGAGAGATTTTTTTCCCCACCCTTCAAATCTAGGCTGATCATGTGGCTTGCTTTTGATCCATTAGAATTACCTGGTAGAATTCACTGCTCCAGTTCTGAGTCTTGAACACTGTGTTTGCTCTCTGCAGCCCTACCATCATGTGAGCAAGCCTTGCTTGAGGGCGAGAAATGATGTGAACAGGCCAAGTCACCTCTGTTGTCCCCACTGAGGCCATCTGAGATCCACCCACTAAGACGTGTGCACAGACTCCCCTGACCACACCCAGCTGAGATCAGTCATGTCAGACCCAGGCCATAAAGCCATCCAGAGACTCATATATTCAGACACAGTAAAAATCAGTTACCATTTTATACCACTATGTTTTAAGGTGGTTTGTTATGCGTCATTAGTTTGACAATGGTTAATTGATACAAGTATCTTGGAAAGAATTCACGTTGCAAATCTAACAAGACAGGGAGAAGAAGCGGGAGATTGTATATACAGTTGATAGGAAAACCACACGATTATGAACTACTTAAGGGAAATACTATATGGAGAAAAATTGGAAGGGGTGGTCATTGGGCAGGAAGAGAAATAAGACTCTGCCACGGTATGACCAGAAATGCATCTCTGAAGTCTTGACATAAACCACAGCACTAGAAAAAGTAGGATAAAGAACACACCTTGGTAGAAAGATTTGTCCATAGGGGAATGAAAGAGTTTGATGCAAACAAAACCTTGCAGGGTAATGGACAGAAACCAGATTATAGGGTGTTAAGAAGGGAGGAGGAAGAGACAAGTCCAAGTTCACAGGATTTGTCCATGCATTCTGGAGGAAAAGTGTGGCTGGGGCTCTAATGGGTGGCAGAAAGAAGGCCTTCCTAGTAGAGGGACAGATGTGTCCTCAAGTGCAGAGTGGTTGCACCAGACAGAAGAGACTAAAGATTTGAGGGAGGGGATGATGATATACCAGGGCTACTCACGGCTACTCTGTAATGGTAAGACCATGAAGTAGGGCATGTGACTTGAGGCCCTTTAGCATTTGCAGGTATTCATTAATTCTGTGAAATTCCTCTGTAAGATTCAGTTACACATGCTAGGTTGGGAGCAGTCTGAGAGCCAAAAATAACATGGTTATCCTATTATTTTACTCATGTTACAAATGAGTAACTTTAGATATCAAGTAGTTAAATAACTTGCTCAGAGTCAAACAGGAAGCCTGTTACGGAGTTGCTGAAAGACCCCAGTTCTACAAATAAACTTCTTGTCCACTAGCTTTTCACCAAATGAGTTAGAAGTCAGGTTAAGTTCGCTTATTTATGGATCTATTGAGTTAAGCAAAAAAAAAAAAAAAAAAAAAAAGAAAAGAAAAAGAAAGAAAAGGAAAGAAAGAAAAGTTATTTCTTGTGGTCGGTCCTAAATATCAGAATGTCTTTGTATCTGAGGAAGTACTTTTCTTTCTTTTTTTTTTTTAGTAGTCATTTTTTATCTTTATTCTTACAGTTTCCACTGAAAACATCATCCTACAAAGTTACTTAGATCAAGTCTGGTTTTCCCCACCACCTTCACTGAAGTTACATCATACATTTGTAATACCGTTACCATTGGCCCTTGGTATATTTGGGGGATTGGTTCCATGGCCCTTGCATATACAAAAATCTGTGCATACTCAAGTTCCACAGTTGACCCTGTAGAACTCATGCATATAAAAAGTCAGCCCTCAATAGATGTGGGTTTCACATTCCATGACTATTACATTTTCCACCTGCCTTTGGCTGAAAAAATCCTCGTATGAGTGGGCCCTGTGCAGTTCGACCCATGTTGTTCCAGGGTCACCTCTATATTCATTATTCTCAATCTATCCTTGGACTCTCACATCTAGTTGATTAGAAAGTGCTTTTCTTTTTTTTCTTTTCTTTTTATTTTTTTTCCTCTTTAATTTTTTTTTTTTAATTATAGATAAAAATATGCACCGTAGATGTGGCCCGACCCATCACCCTCCCTCCACCCAAACCTCCCCCCTCCCTTCCCCTTCCTTGATCCTTTCCCCATAGTCTTTTGGTATAGTTCGGTTATAGCCTTCATGTGAAAGCTATAGTTTAGTTTCATAGTAGGGCTGAGTACATTGGATACTTTTTCTTCCATTCCTGGGATACTTTGCTAAGGAGAATATGTTCCAGCTCCATCCATGTAAACATGAAAGAGGTAAAGTCTCCATATTTCTTTAAGGCTGCATAGTATTCCAT